>VWZY01010258.1:166986-195204 GCA_013399075.1 Chloroceryle aenea
CTTTCATCTATAATCTTCCATTCTGGCTGTCGTTAGGTGCATTTGCATCTTAAAATGCAAAAGTTGGTGGTTTTGTCAAACTTTGTTTGCATGTGAAAAAATCTTATTGCAAGCATGCATTTGGAAAGGTATTTCTGTACTGTTATTGATTAACCCTTTGCTGGGAGTTAAGTCTGAACAAACTTATAATGTTCTTCAATAACACAGATACAGGGGCTTAGAGGAAAAAGGGAAGGCTGCAGGGAGGGCAGAGAAGCCAAGAAATGAATCTTGAAAATTTTTACTTTTAAGCAGCAGCACAGTGTCTAAGTCAATTTGCACCTAATGATTCCTTAAAAGGACTCAATATGTATTGAAAGGCCCTTTAACATATCAGATAATAACAGTACAGTGCAAACAGAATTGGATAGGTTATTTAATTGGATGACTGAGAATGTTGAACTCTATGAACTGTGCACTGGCTCCACAGTCTAATCCCTGTGAACCATATACTAGAGCAAATGACTACCCCTTTATAACTGACTACTTTTTCTGTGGATTGGCAGAGGAAAGATTCTGTCTTTTTTCTGTTTATACAGATATTCTTTACTCAATGGTTCTCTATCTATCTATCTATCTATCTATCTATCTATGCCAACCTTTGGCTTAAAAAAAACCCCAACCCAAAATTCCCTTTAGGAGAAATCAAAAATGTTTTAAAAGGAAACAATTATCATTTTCATTACATAGTTTATACAGCAACCTCTGGGAGATGGTAATAATGGAGAGTGCTGTATTAACCTGTAAATAATGACATATTAGATCACACAGAGACAAAATCTATGAATCTACAAGACAAGTCTTGTTCTGTTTCTCCAAGTTTTTTTGGTAAGTATGAAAGTTGATCCTTGCAAACAATTCCTAACTGATCTTTTTCTTGCTTTTCTTTTGGTAGTCCATAATTTGCAACAGTGCTCTAAGCAGTATCACATACAGTGGGATTAGTCCTGTACGTGTAGTACTGTTGGATACGGTAATGAAGCAAGCTGTGTAAAATGTCACAGTTTTATACTGAAAACAGCTGCCATAAAAATGACCCTACTTTTCACTATTCCTGAGGAAACTTCCTGCAGCAGAACATCTCAGCCAGCAAAGACAACTTTTAGTGGAGTCTAGAATATAAGATTTCTCACTGACCTGTTCAACTAACTAGAGGTAAAATTCTAGGGCCTTCAATATTTGCTTATAGCAGCTTTTGTTGACATTCAAAAACTACTTTAAAATAAAGATGGTTGATCCTCAGTGAACAAAAAGTCCAAACCAATCAGGTTTTGATTACTTCCTTATATAGCACTTGGAGTGTCATCAATACAATAGTTCTTACAGCCCTAATTATCTTGACAGAACAGGGTTATTTTGGACCAAAGACCTAGTCAAGTGTTTCTTACTCATTATAGTCATATTGGCTACATATACACACAGAAACTAGTTCTTCTGTCTTCTAATCCTTAGTTAGATACATTTGGCCATGTGCAAACTTGTGGAAAATGAGTCGGGAACCAGACTGCTTTCATAATTTCTTGAAGGAAGAAAAATAAAATAAGGAAAGTAGTTTGTTTTGGGGGCTACTGTGATTATTGGTATGCAGTATGGACCTCATTAACAGGGGCAAAATATATCTTTGAAGCTGAGCTAATCATTGGCCTGTTCGTTGGTCTCAGCTCTGACACTTCAGCTACCACAATTATGCTTCTATGAATATTTAAAAGAGCAGAGTCTGGGTATATAATTACTAAAACCATCACTGTAGCTATCCCCAAAGTTTGTACTATTTATATATTCTAATATAAACATAGGTAAGTTTACATAATAATACAAATTCTCATACAAAAGTATTTATGGAAGATAAAGTTGGGCGTCTGAAAAGGTATTGTCTGACCTATCTGTTAACAGTCAAACTACTATTGTATTTAGACAAATGTTATTATCAGTATTGCAATCTCTTCTATTTACAGTTCAGTATGACAAAATTTGGTAGCTATAAGAAAGTGAAACACAGTAGTAGCCTTGAAAGTTAAGAGGTGAAAAAACAGTAATTTGACGGTGTAAAAAAGTCAGAAATATTTAGTGCTAAACCCTAAGAAAAAAATCTGTCCATGAATGCAGCCATGCAAGCCCTCTCTTCCATCAGCTCTGTGCCTGTAGTACAGAGTTTGAAAATAGTTGTATAATCCCAGGTTAATTTAGCATTTCATGCTGTGGAACATCAATTATCTTGTGTTCTCCCTTATGATAGCAATTCTTTCTTTTGGAACTGCTTTGAGATTTTTTGATGTTCATTATATATTCCTGCTGGTAGTTCCTTTAAAGTCCTTAAAGCTGGAGGAGACTGTATTTGAGGATCTGTTTCTCACATTAGTAGCAAATTGTGTCAGAGAGATATTAAGAGTATGCTTGCAAAACAAGGGCTCTTTTTATCCTGCAATGTCAGCTAATAGCACAGAGAAGAGTAATAGAATGTTTTTATTGTTCTTCAGCTATTGATCATCTTGTCTAATCCAATAACATTTACAGCAGATATTCTTATGCCTTCCATTGTCTCTATGAGCCTTGACGCAAACTTGCATTGTATTCACAAAGTTCATAAGACTTACTTAGAAAATTGTGGTTTATTCAAAATTATTTTGATAACTTTGTTTTATTACAAAAACAAAACAAAACAAAAACAAAAACCAAACAAAAAAAAAATTAACAAGGTGGATTTTTTTTTTTCCTCTACTTGCTATCCAGTTTATAGATCTAGTAAGTCTTAAGTATACGGTTAAAATTGTCAGTGTGTATGAATAAGAGTGAGAGTAGAGATAAAAAAAAGGAGATATGGTCAACAGGAGCCTTTTAGAAATTCAGGTAAGATTCAGCAGAAAATGAAGGTTGGATTTTGTCTAGATTCACAGTCTTTTTCCAGCTCATGTTCCAGAGAACTCAGAAATGTGAGAAGTTATGTGTCTGAGGAAAGAATTGATTGGAAGTAGGAATTGATTAAGCAGTCTAAACAGTGCCCAAAAGAGAACGGTCTGTTCTCATGTCTGAAAACAGAGCTCCTATTTGTATTTGAAAGGCTTCTATACTATCTGCAGTTATTACAACATAACAATATATTATTTGCTCTGAAAGGAAATCACTGAATGTCAGAATTTGACTATATAAAGATACATTGTCAGAAGTCCTTTACTTGAATTTGCTATTTTTTTTTCCTTCACACAGTTATATTCCAGTTTTCCAGACACTCATGGCTCATTTAATTTACTGAAGGGCTTTGAAGGTAAACATGAATTAAATATTTTACTTTATGCAAAGGGAGTGATTGATTAAACAGAAAAGGAATCTGACATTTACCAAACACCAATCTGACTTTAAATACTTACTGTGTTTTATACTGGACCAATCAGTGCTTATATAATAATAATATGATAAATAGCAAAGATGAGATTTGACAAAAATTTGGTTTTTTCTTTTGTACATCTTGGAATTTCATAATTTGCTCATTTCTCAGATCTATGTTCTCTCATGTTGGTATTTGGTATTTCTCTATATTTTAATAGCTTTGGGGCTAGATGGTCTTTTTAAAGACAATCTTTCTGGACTTCTTACATTTTTCCTCCTTTTATCCAAATGTTGCAAGTGGTGACTTTTTCAGTATTTTTGCCCTAAAGGAGTCAAAGATAATGACCTGGGCTCTGAGACAATCTTTATGGCTATATTAAAAGTTCATAAATCTATGGAGGTTAAATTTTTATTTTTTTACACTGGCTTTTAGGATTCAGGATTTCAAGACCTCCTTAACATCTCTGAGGATTAGAAATCTCGTTTAAAAGAAAAAGAACTAACTGGAAACTAATCATTGTACATAACAAGATTTAAGTACCTGAGGCTTAGAAAAGCTCACTAAGCACTGTGAGCCAGGCAATAAAACCGGCTGAACTGGCAACATTGCCCTGTGGTAACCCTGTCCTATCCCATTTGCTAGCTAGCTTCTTCAGCATAAATCTAACTATTTATTTAAATACCAGACCTACACTTTGACCTTATATTCTATATAGGACATAAGAATGAAAAGTTGAAACATAGGAACATAGAAACGTAGAAACGTCTGGGTTGGAAGGGTCGTTTAGTCCAACCCCCGCCCTGACAGCAGGGACATCCTCAATTAGAGCAGATACTCAGGCTTTCAAAGTACCCAGTGCTCCAGGAATTACACAAGCTGTGAAATCAACATTTTAATTCAGACAAACATTTGTCATCTTCTGATTAGCAATCCCAAGAAAACATATTTATACGTCTGGGATTCATGTGCTAATTTATTAGAAGACAAAAGAACAGGGTGACTAATCAAGTTATTCTTCACAGAATCGTGACGCTCTGTAATATAGAGGAAAATCTTAAGTGCATGTTTCAATACTTTAATACACAGGAAGTTAAAACTGACTTGTTGAGAACGGGATGTAGTAAGGTAAATGGTATCTTCTGTTGTGTGTAGGAAGGTGAGCACAGAAACCTGTTTAGTCCTAATAATCATGCTAACTGCAACACATACTTCACTTTAAGAAGTTGCTACACAAACTGTTGATAATTGTTCATGTTGGGGAATTCTGAGTA
This sequence comes from Chloroceryle aenea, assembly GCA_013399075.1. Taxonomy (NCBI): domain Eukaryota; kingdom Metazoa; phylum Chordata; class Aves; order Coraciiformes; family Cerylidae; genus Chloroceryle; species Chloroceryle aenea. The sequence goes on from VWZY01010258.1 coordinate 171,622, forward strand.
CCACGTTCAGTTACTTAATGGCTGACATTGAGCACCCATTCTCACCAGGCTGCCATGAAAAGACTTAGGATTTAGGAGATCGTATTTGATCAGAAAGCATAAATTTATCTTAAGAATCACTTGGTGTGAAGGCATTAAGGTTGACATAAGATTCTGCAGCATCTGTCAGCCTCTCAAGTTGCACAAAGCCACACATTATCTTCTCTTTGAATTTCTGTAATGTCAGATAGAGTGATATGAGGTATTCAGAGAGCATAACAGCAGAATATTATGATGCAAGCAGAAAGTACTGGATTGAGTGTCAGGGTGGAATCCTCAGTTAAGGCCTTGTCCTTCATCTCTCTGCCTAGCATAAGCCATCCTTCACATGATGAGGGCTGGTAATTGCACAGCCTCATTGTGACCCTCTCTTACCTGTAGCTGCTTTTATGTCCGTATGGTAAGAAACTAGGGATAAGCCAGCTTTGATATGGGAGGTGAGTATCCAATTATCATCATCTAACCATCCATCCATCTCTCTGTGTACATATATATACACACACACTGTCTAGCATTCTAACCAGAGAACACAGAGGCAAGCGTAGCCTCCCAAGTTAAGAGGTTTATATATGTAGTGAATGCTCTGCTGATACCATTAAGAATTTATTTTGTAAGACTGATGTCATATAGCTGATGGATACCAGTAGTTTATGTTCATTTTCTTGAAGACTTAAGAGAAACTGTAATATACAACTTATTTCTAATTTAGGTGCTTTACTGTTTCATTTAATGAAAAACCAAAGAAATATTCTATTGTGGCAGCCTCTTAAGTGAAAGATCTGTAACAATCTTATGCTTCACTAGTGGTCTGGTTTTTTTATAAGTGAACTTTTAAAATACTTATTTTCTGCCACTATTCTGAATGCATTTATTTTTATACTAGCATATGCTAGAATACCTCTATTCATTGCAGTTATGGAAGTTTCTTCACTGTTTTTAGGCTTTTCTGGTTGTTGGTTGGTTTGGTTTTTTTTTTTACTATACATTCCTTGCAATTGTATGCTGATTTCTGCAGCTTCTAATGCATAATGCATGTCTGCTTGGTTGTTTTTTTTTTCTTTCATGAAATAAGGTTGTGTAACACATGATTGTGACCTCCATTTGAAACTAGGGTGGATGAAGCAGGGTTTATTTCTTGAATTAAATTCGGTCTGAAGTATAGGTTATGAGAAAACTGGAAATGCGGAAATGCTTTGTAGGACTTAAAGTTTGTGGTAGAATACAGGCATAGCTTTTAAAATATGACAATTGAATAACACTTTTGACAGGCAAAAAAAAGCAGAAAAAAAAATCTTATCTTTTTAACTTCTATGAGCTGCTAAATTATTTTTATTTTTTATTGTCTGATGTCATCTATCTGCTTGACTAATCCATAGTAGGTTTACTGTTTTCTAAGTTAACTTACCAGTTTAGTATTTGAATCTGAATTCATACACTTGACAAGATAGAAGTTCTGCTTTGCCTTGTGCCATTACAGGTTACAAAAGAACACAGAATTGAATTCTGGCATGGCAAAATAATTTCTCTTCATTTTTGATGATGTAATTTCCTTCCCTGTGTTGCTGGATTCTCAGGATGCTTATGGAGTTATTGTTGTAGTTACTCATTCTCATTAGGTACATACTTTCAGTTCTGCTTATTATTTTGTTTTCAGATGCTTCTTCACCTTTAAGATTTCAATTATCCAGCATAAGGATGAAGAAATCCAATACAAATTAGCTGGTGTGAAAGCATAGCGTTTTCTGCAGCCATTTAAAGGCACAAGTATGGATTGTAGTATGAGCTCCATGTTGCTAGATGAGTATTGATTTTTCTGCTTAAGTAATACAAGCTCTTTAAAGTCAAGATAAAAAACATATTGCAGTCCTGCTGCTATGTATTGTTATGTTGTATAGCTGACAATAACAGTAGCACTCTCTAATGAGGTTTATAAAACTAAGGTGCTGTAAATTCATAAGAAAAAGTATTTCCCTGGCTATTGATAATAAGTAACTCTTTTAGATGTAAGAGTGGTATTTACTTTGGAGAAATTAGAGGTAATAAAAGAGAGCAAATTCAGGATGTGCCATCTTTCTATGTAGTTTGCTAAAACAAAGATTATGTTTGTCCAAATGTTATTAGAGTTGATGCTAAGCAAATATAAACATTCACAACATGGGCTTTAATTTATGAAATTACTGAATATTTAAGACAGTTTCTTAACTAAACCACAGCCATAAATTTCCTTTTAGTTTTGATATCCTTTAAATTAAATAGTCTAAAATATGAAGGTATAGCTTAGTTCCATAAAAGGTAGCTAACAGGCTGAAAATTCTCTCTGTTTTATGAAAGAATTTTAAGAAGGATCTTAAACCAGGACTGGTCTGAACTTTGAGTGACAGTAAGTCAAATATCCCATTAATTATTTAAAAAAGTTACTGAAGTTTATGCTCAGCATGGTCATTTAGTTATTCAAACACTTGCCTCTTTTGAAACAGTCCTGAGAGTCTGTAGCAGTGCTTTGAAAAGGAAAAATCATCTGATTATGATTATATCAATTAACTTCATTACTCCTGAGTATGTGGTAATTTGCTTTTAAAATAACGTCTATAACAATATAGTCTCCTGATATATTTGAAAAAAGCAGTAAGAGTTTAGCTTTCAAGTATTTAGTGTATTGAAATGACTACATGAAAAACTGTGAATCCCTGAGATTGTGTTATTTTTAAAAGTTAGGAATGTTTTTTTAATATTGCCTAAGCAAATTGCTCTGTTTCCAGGGAGCTCTTTAGGAATGTGGAGAGACAAAGGCTGTGAATCAAAACTGTTTCAAACCACCATGCTCATTTAGAAACAGTGCAAAGCATATTCTTGGATAATTTGGTTATTCCTGCTGAACTTGACCATGCATACATGTGAATAGAGGAATATCAAGGACTAAAACATACACTTTTACATAGCTATTGTGCTTTCTAGGGGGGGAAAAGTAAGCCTTTCCTCACAACAATCAAATTTTTACACTTCAGTTTCTTAGAAACACTGCAATTTGATCATGGCAAATGAAAAAGTATCTACACCAGCTGTGGTTAAAGGAAGCCTTATTGTTGTCTGATTCTACCAGTCTTTACAGGAAAACTGAGCATCCACTTTTATCTACAGTCATAGTTATTATTCAACATACTATTTTCTTTAGATTTAAACCACTCTTTTTTTTTCATTGCTTTGCATTTAATTACATCCCACTGTCTATTGAGTGTGGATTGATTACTTGCACAAATATGAGGCCTGGTAGAAATCTAATCATAGGGTTCATTCAGAGAGCTTTAAACTAGATTCAAAGGGGAATGTGGTGTTGTAGCTGAGGTTGCATCAGTGCGGCAGCTCTCCAGTATTGATGAAGACCAGGAGGCCTCCCACCCCCTAGGGTGAAATCAGTGTGCTCAGCTTGCTCCCTGGATGCCTCTACACCAATGCATGCAGCATAGGGAATAAACAGGAGGAGTCAGAAATCCATGTTCATTCAGAGTCTTATAATCTGGTGGCAATTACAGAGACTCGGCGGGACAGCTCACATGACTGGAATGTGGGTCATGGATCGCTATGCCCTTTTCAGGAAAGACAGGCCAGCAAGGTGAGGTCGTAGAGTTGCTCTTTATGTGAGAGNAAGGAAGTCAAGAAAGGGTGCCAGGAGGTAAACAAGAAACTGCTGGGCAAAATCAAATGGAAGAGGAGAGTCTATAGATCCNTGTGGTGTTGTAGCTGAGGTTGCATCAGTGCGGCAGCTCTCCAGTATTGATGAAGACCAGGAGGCCTCCCACCCCCTAGGGTGAAATCAGTGTGCTCAGCTTGCTCCCTGGATGCCTCTACACCAATGCATGCAGCATAGGGAATAAACAGGAGGAGTCAGAAATCCATGTTCATTCAGAGTCTTATAATCTGGTGGCAATTACAGAGACTCGGCGGGACAGCTCACATGACTGGAANAGTGGGTACCCTGGTGACAGAGAATAAAAAGAAGGTGGATCTAATGAAAGCCTTCTTTATCTCTTTCTATACTGCTGAAGGCTGTCATGATGAGCCTCAGACCCCTAAGGCCCCAGAGGAGGTCAGGATAAAAGATGAGTTTTGCTTAGTTGATGAGGACTGGGTTAAGGATCAGTTGAGTAATCTGAATATACATAAATCCATGGGACCTGATGGGATGCACCGTCGGGTGCTGAGGGGGCTGGAGGAAGTAATTGCTGGGCCACTCTCCATCATCTTTAGTAAGTTGTGGAGAACAGGAGAGGTGCCTGCGGACTGGTGGAAAGCAAATGTCACTCCAGTCTTCAAAAAGGGCAAGAAGAAGGACCCAGGTAACTACAGACCAGTCAGCCTCACCTCCATCTNGATGATAACTTCCTGATGCAAATGGTGGATAAGCCAACTGGGAGAGGAGCTCCGCTGGGTCTTATTCTCACTGACAAGGAGGGGCTGGTTGAAGAGGTGAAGGTTGAGGGCAAACTTGGTTGCAGTGACTGTGAGATGGTGGAGTTCGGGATCTCGTGTGGCAGGAACAGAATACCAAGAAGAATCACAATCCTGGACTTCAGTAGGGTCAACTGTGGACTTTTTGAGCAATTGCTAGGGGAAATCCCATGGGACAAGGTACTAGAAGGTAAAGGGGCCCAAGACAGTTGGTTAGCATTCAAGGACCACTTATTCCAAGCTCAAGATCAGAGCATTCCAACAGGAAGGAAGTCAAGAAAGGGTGCCAGGAGGTAAACAAGAAACTGCTGGGCAAAATCAAATGGAAGAGGAGAGTCTATAGATCCTGGAAGGAGGGGATGACTACTCGGGATGAATATAAGACTGTTGTCAGAGCATTCAGGGAGGCGACTAGGAAAGCTAAGGCCTCCTTGGAATTAAACCTTGCAAGAGTGGTCAAGGACAACAGAAAGGGCCTTTTCAAATACATTGCAGATAAAACTAACACTAGAGGCAATGTAGGCCCACTGATGATTGAAGTGGGTACCCTGGTGACAGAGAATAAAAAGAAGGTGGATCTAATGAAAGCCTTCTTTATCTCTTTCTATACTGCTGAAGGCTGTCATGATGAGCCTCAGACCCCTAAGGCCCCAGAGGAGGTCAGGATAAAAGATGAGTTTTGCTTAGTTGATGAGGACTGGGTTAAGGATCAGTTGAGTAATCTGAATATACATAAATCCATGGGACCTGATGGGATGCACCGTCGGGTGCTGAGGGAGCTGGAGGAAGTAATTGCTGGGCCACTCTCCATCATCTTTAGTAAGTTGTGGAGAACAGGAGAGGTGCCTGCGGACTGGTGGAAAGCAAATGTCACTCCAGTCTTCAAAAAGGGCAAGAAGAAGGACCCAGGTAACTACAGACCAGTCAGCCTCACCTCCATCTTATTCTTGGTGCTGTCTCCAGGCAAATCAAGGATAAAAGGGGCATCAGAAGCAGTCAACATGGTTTTACCAAGAGGAAGTCATGTTTGACCAACCTGATAGCCTTCTATGAAGATGTAATCAGGTGGATAGATGATGGTAGTGCAGTGTATGTGGTTTATCTGGATTTCAGTAAAGCATATGACACCATCTCCCACAGCTAATCTGAGAAAGTGTGATGTGGACAATGAGGCAGTGAGGTGGATTGTGGACTGGTTAAAGGAAAGAAGTCAAAGAGTTGTGGTCAATGGGATAGGGTCTAGTTGGAGACCTGTATCTAGTGGAGTCGCTTAGAGGGGGGAGTACTGAGGGTCAGTACTGGGACCAGTACTATTTAACATATTCATCAATGACCTGGATGACGGCGCAGAGTGCACAGTCAGCAAGTTTGCTAATGACACAAAGCTGGGATGAGTTGCTGACACACCAGGAGGCTGTGCTGCCATCCAAAGAGACCTGGACAGGCTGGAGAACTGGGCAGGGAGAAATTTAATGAATATAACAAGGGCAAGTACAGAGTCTTGTACCTGGGGAAGATTAACCCCATGTACTAGTACAGTCTGGGGACTGACCAGATAGAGTGTAGCACAGGGGAAAGGGACCCAGGGATCCTTGTAGATACGAGGAAGACCATAAGCCAACAATGTGCTCTTGTGACCAAGAAGGCCAATGGCATCGTGGGGTGTATTAGAAGGGGTGTGTTTAGTAGGTCTAGAATGGTTCTCCTTCCCCTCTACTCTGCCCTGGTGAGGCCGCATCTGGAATACTGTGTCCACTTCTGCTCCATATAGTCCAGCACAGAGCCACAAAGATGATTAAAGGAGTGGAGCATCTCCCTTATGATGAAAGGGAGCTGTGTCTGTTTAGGTTGGAGAGGAGGAGGTTGAGGGGTGACCTCATTAATGTTTAGTAATATGTAAAGTGTGAGTGTCAGGAGGATGGAGCCAGGCTCTTCTCAGTGATGTCCAATAATAGAACAAGGGGAAATGGGTGCACACTGGAGCATAGGAGATTCCAAAGAAATTTAAGGAAAAACTTTTTCATGGTGAGGGTAACAGAGCAGTGGAACAGGCTGCCCAGAGGGGTTGTGGAGTCTCCTTCTCTGGAGGTATTTAAAACTTGCCTGGACATGTTCCTGTGTGATCTCCTCTAGGTGGTCCTGCTCTGGCAGGGGGGTTGGACTAGATGATCTTTTGAGGTCCCTTCCAACCCTTAACATTCTGTGATTCTGTGATATACTTCAGAGGAAGCTTATGATTTGCAAAGAGGATCAATTTTAACTAAATGCTAATGATACAGCTACAGTTGTGAGGCTGGAGGTCATAACAGATGAGGTTTTTAGTTCTTTTTAATGAAACATTAAAGGATGATGAAAATCCATGTCACACTTCCTTAACTTTCATTCACAGTGGCCACACTTCTGATAATATTGGTGTGCAAATATAAGCATGCTAGTGTTTGCACCAAAATGAACACAGACCTTGGGCTGAAATTGTGATGAAAATTAGAAAATTCAAGTTTATGGTTCAGGATGTAGATAATATTCCTGATTATGACTACAATTTGGTTTATTTTCTTATCCTGAAGTTACAATGAAATTATGTATAAGGAAGCGCAAAATATTCTAGTAATTAATAATTTCCTGCCTAAGTTCATATTGTTAATTTTTTTTTATTTTTTTTTAGAGCAGGGGAAAAAGGAATCTATTCCTTACGTATGAGAGTTTTACAGCAATTTTCTCACTTGTATGAATTATTAACAAAGATACTCAGTCTAGTATGGAAGCTGCCTAGGAAATAATTTCTTGGAGTTAAACTTGGGACAAACTGCAAAATTAACCTTTCATGCTTTTTATACTGTAACATATTGTATTTCAGAGGCAAAAAGCAACTTATTTCCAGCTTAACTGTCCCATTAAAATTTTTCTGATTCTCGTGAGTGAGAGCAGGGAATTCTTTATAGATCAGGAAACTGTGATCTTTCCAAAGATGTTAAGTGGTGGACAGGCCATTTTTACAAATGACCACTGCATTCAAAATAAGTCTATAAAAGATTACGAATATGGAAGAACTTGCAGTTTCTAGACTGAGGAAAACTTTTCATGTTGGACTAGAATGCCTGTTATCTATAGAAAAGCTGTTCCTGTGTGTACTGTAGAAGTATGAAAACACCATCCTATGTTGATAAGAAAAATGGTAAGAAATAGCTTATTTTCAAAAAATAGAAGGAATCTTTGCCTAAAAATATAACCATGATCTCTCTTGCCCTCTTACTGAAACCACAGAAAGTCCTCTCTTGGAATACACCACTAACGAATTGTATATATATTTTAAGTGACAAAGACTTTGTGTTTCAATTTTTTGCACTACACCAAAATTCTACAGAAGGAAAAAGTTACTTCAGTGTCACTGATGTCCAGCTTAAAGCTACACCTCGTATCCTATGCTTGCATGTTTTCACCTTGGTTTGCTTTTGAGAAAATATAAAAAATTTGAATTTTTGTAAGTGGGCATAAAAAATGATATGACATTTTCAGCAGGATGGTTTTGAATTTGAATTCTGAAATGCAAAAAGGAAAAAAACCTAGACAGGGAAAATAATGCTGTATTTTAGCCTTTTGTGGATTCCTTTTGAATCCAAGTGACTTGCTAAAAGCAGTGTGGGTTCTGTAATGTGGAACCAGTGTGCTACATTAAGTACATGTTGCTCGCAATTTATTGTTCTTAATGACAAAAGGAAACCTTAAGGGATATGTCATGCTTTTTGCAGTTATTTGTGACGAGCAATTAATATCCTCCAGCTCTAAAAATACCTGGAACTGAAAACACACGCTACAGATTTACTCTGTTTCTGCAATTATCGCATGCACTGTGGTATGGCCTTTACAACTCTGGGTGTGTGTGGAGTGCTCCTATAAATAAACCTGATATTCAGTGTTCATAGAGGGCTATGGGACTTATTCTTCATCTAAAGTGACAAGCAAGCTGATAAATGCACTGCCCTCAAATAAGCTCTATTGATTGACAACAGCAGTTGATATGGGTTAACATCACATGGGCAAATTTGTGACAATAAACTAAAACACCTCAAGTGTTTGGAAAATGTGACTGGCAACAAATCATATGAAACATTTAAAATATAATTTGACATATTTGTATCTCTTACAGATCACTTACTTTGAGACCTCTGAGTGTCTATAAACTTCTTTATCAAGGCGTCAGTAGTTTGTGTATAAAGGCTTAGAGCATATCTCAGAGATTGTAGGTCTGGGCTCTTTTCCAGGAAATTCTTTTTCAGCCCACTTCCTCCAGCATGGAAGTATTGCTAAAATGAAAAACAAAGATGGTTGTTGAGAGAGACAAATTATGTGAGAACGTAGTTACAGACATATGATCTTAAGTAAAATTCATACACAAACTTCTAAAAATTACACAGCATATGCAGCTAGATTTATGATTACAGGAATTGAGATAACTGCCATCGTATCTACTACAGAGCTTCTTTTCAAATTATTTAGAAGTGACAGTGAATTAGGTGGTGAATTCCAAACTGTAAAAAGTTGATAAATTCAGCTGGACGTTGAATTTAAAATAGTGCGCAGTTATACATGGTATTAAAGCCTTGTTTTCTGGTGTGCTGTAAAAATGTGTCATACATGTTTGCAAGAGTGCAGCTAGCAATAAGGACACTTTTCAGGCTTGCTGTCTCCTTTGTGGGAGAAAAGAAAGATATGCAGCAACATAATAAAGAATTAGCCCAGCTGTCTCAGCTGCGCTAACTCTGAACTGTAAAGGAAACAAAAATCCAGTGAGCTTTGGCCATCACTTCCTTCAAGAGAACCTGTTCTGCCTCTAACTGTAGAATAATTTTTCTAACTTTTCTGCAAACAGACTATTAGACATTTGCTTTCAAGCCAATATAAGTTGCTTAGGATCAAATGGTTCTTAATGTATTAAAGGGATCTTTATGATTCTGAGAGACCATTCTACATTAGAATCTATCGTTTATGTCAGTCATGTTCTTGGTCATTCCACCATAGAACACAAAAACACTGGAAGCTGTACCTTTATAGTAGCTAGTGCTACTTCCATTATTGCGCACTGCCTTAGGGTCAGGCTTCTGGTTTCCTCTCGAATCACATGATCCTGCAAAGCAGATTAAAACTGCAGTTGATTTTGAAAGAGAGACAGTATAGTGGCCTACCTATTATTGGAAAAACAAATAAACAAAAATGGCAAATGCCCCCCAAGTCCCTATAACTAACAAGGATAAATTCAGCTTCAGACTTCTTTTACCATAAATATTCACCACAAACAATCATATTGTTTCTTGAAAGCATATACTGTAAGGAAGAAGAACCAATGTTTAATATCAAGCATCTGTGTAGATTTATTTCTTTTCCTAGGATGTATAATTTCTCTGTTGTGGGGGGTGGGAAGAAGGTTACATTTTAAGATTAAATAACCATAATAGATATTTTTTAAATAAACCTGAAAATTTAACTTATGTTTCAGGTTTAAAAAAAAAGGAAAAGATTTCCCATTAGAACATAATTGAAATGGAGTTATAAAGTGACAGGTTGAGTTATAAAGTGACTATACTCTGAAATCCTTGTCTAAAATAAGCATCCTGTGATTTACTTAAGCAACATTTTTAACCCCTCAAGCAAACTGAGCAATTATCTGTAGAAGCACGAGTTACCACATTTCTGGCTAAATCTCAAATCCTAACAGCAGTCTTGATTGGCAAGCGACTGACATCAGTATCAAACGTCTAAGCTCTCCATGGAACGTATTCTGTACTTCAGTAAGATAGTGCTGATGAGTTTATTTTGAAGGGACATACTGTGTTTCCCTACATACTAGAAATAGTATGCAGACAAAATAAACTAGTATTCCCACCTTAGTTTTTTTTTTCAGAATTGGTTTCAGAACGGAACATAAAGACCTCAATTTATTTTTTTTTTTGTGATGCTTAATGCTAAGAGCTAGTCAGGCAATGAGGAAATGATATCTTCTTGACTCAGCTAGTGATCACTTTAACATATAAGCATACAGTCTTTCAAAAGCATTACCTATGAACAGTTACTGCCATATTCAATCTTATTATAGTAAATAAGTACAAGAATGAGGTATGACGCTTGGGCTCACAGTAACAAATATTCCTTTTTTGTTTGTTTGTTTTTTATTATTTTTTTGTTAGAGCACGCCATTCAGACCTTCATTTGGCTCCATTACCTTGAGTTTTGACAGTTGTCCAAGATCTTTGGCTGCACTGAATATCATCTGGGGCCCCTGTAATCACATTGAAAATTCAGGAAACAGATTCACTACAGTGTGTTTGCTTTTTCTATCAACATGATCGTATTTTCTGCTAGGACATTAGCCAAAGTCACTGTTTTACAAAGCTACATAAAAATTTCAATTACAGATGAGACACATTTTCATTCATATGATAAGGCCAAGTAGTTGAAAGCCTGCAGCATGATTTCCTCCAGTAACCGACACTTGATACAGATACTTCATATTCTTTTGGTAGGGTTGTGTGTGCTCCTGTCTATCTCATTTTGTATCTAATTTTTTTAAGCTAAGGCTGGGATTGTTTTTATACAGTGTATCAATGACATATTTTTCGATAATCACAGCTTTCAAGCGTTATGCTAATATAAATAATTACAATAGGAAGTTAGCAGCCCTAGGGAACCTGCAGAAGCTTTACTGTCTACAGTGAATACTCAGTTGAGTAACACCCAACATAACAGTGTCACTGTAAGTCAAAGACTTTTTCTTTTTAAGAAAAGATGCCAAAGTTTTATGAAGTTAAACCAAGCCAAGTTTTGGCATGATACCAAAAGGCCAATGCCTACACGTTTGTCTTAGACAAACAGCATCCTACTATAACTCATTGCCCACATTTTTAATTACAATTAATCCAAGAAATATAATTACTAGTGAAGTTACATGGCAGTTCACCAAGACAAACTTCTGAATATCTGTATTACGGGGAAAAAAAAAAAAAAAGGGAGTCCAACTTATACAGCACAATACAGAACAATTTTTCATTAGTCTTTCTGTTCCAAAAGGTTTCAGTTTCCAGAAAGAATTATGCTTCTGCATGGTTCAGTTGCAAAAAATGTAGCATAGAGCTGCAGCTTATATTTTCAGTTTCAGTTAGTAATGGGAATGGTAAGATAAATATGATAATTAATAAATAAACCCTGTTCCTAATGTCTGTGCCACTTGCCCTCAGAGAGGAAGTAATATTCAAGGCTATAAAAGGGAAAAATCTCTCTTACAGTATCCTACTTTTTATTGATTTTAGTTGTGTGTTCAATAATAAATAGAAGTAGCAAAATAATTGGGATTAGCTATACACCTTTCACCATGCCTGATAACTGGGACACTTTATATAGAGGCTACCCCTAGTAAAACCCAGCAGCTGGTGATGTGCAGTGTACACATGTGATACTGCAAGCACTCTGAAAGGCTAATCCAATCATCTTTGTACCAACTCTTCATGTTACTTAGTCATTACGTATTTAAGATACTGTATCTTCTACAATACAAGTATTGAGAAAAGTTCAGGAAAAAAATACTCTGCAGACAATTTTCTAATCTGAGGCTCATGTTTCTCAAGTGCATGTAGAGAAGCAAGGCTCATTTTAATTTTATGAAGAACAGGGGGCAAAGCATTGTGGAAATCCTGGCTGTCACCATTTAAAATGATCTTAAAGAGTCTTGAATGATAGGTGCAGTCTCTGCCTTTAATCAGTAACTGGTTTATAAACAAAAGACTTCCTGTCTTTGGCCACTAACTAATCTAACGCCCATCCAGAAGATCCTTCATTCTAGGTGAGGGGGGAGAAGGGTTCCTTGTCTCTGCCTCACCCCTATTTCTGTGTGCTGCCTGAAATGTGGAAGTTTTGCATTCCAGAGGTACACCTACAGCTTAATGAAGTATTCATTTGCTAAGCTAATGCCTGGCATGAGTGGTTGTGAAATGGGCTTATTGTTTGGTGTCATTTCTGAGCATCAGTAATGACAATGGAGATGCTTGCAGATTCAGGCAGATGAACTGAAATCTGTGTCCAGTTGGCAGTCAAAGGTTCTTTTCACTATGGTTGAAAGACTGAAATAATTTTACTACTTTTTAAATAAAGGTCTACATTCAAACTCTTGTGGGGAAATGTTTGAAAAAGTTTTACTATCCTAACTAACTGAAACATACTGTACTATTGTCCAAGTAGGCTTACTAAGTCTTGGACAGGTAATTCTGTATTCTTGGCAACCCACTAAAAAAGCATCAGAAAAAATGTTTAACTCTGAACCATGCTGTTCTATAATCAGAGTGTAAACACTGATCTGGCATAAAGTGAATCATTGACTCTGACACCTGATAGGAAATGCAATTACCCAAATTAAATTTTTATTACCTATTTATCTACTTATGTATTTGTAGATAAAATTTGCACAAAAATGTTTGAAAAGTAAATTAAAAATCTCAGAAATATACATTTTATGCACTCATTGAAAGAGAGACTGTTCCTAATTCTGCATAATGAACAAGAGAAGTACAGTATATATGAACGAATTCAGTGAATGGAGTCCTGATGATGATCTTGTGATTAGTCCTAGTCTAGAATTTTTAATGGCTCGGCTTATTTCATTACTACCTTAACATCACTTATACATGTTCTATTAGATTTCTTTTTGCCACTCCGGCAATATTCTTTCATGTATCTTTAATATATTATAATGTGATTTAGTGATAGGCCTTTTAACACATGGATGCCGACCAAGAGATTTTCAGTTTAACTGATATCATAGGGTGTATACAATGAAGTTGCTCAAAGGCACACCTATGGCACTGTCATGATTAGCTTGTAATAAAGATGGTGAATTTATTCTAGACAAGATTGAAAACAAGAACTAACATTTATGTTACCTCAGTCCCTCAAAAAAAAAAGCAAAAAGCAATTTTTAAAAGGCACTGCAAGCCAGGCTCTTTTTCTTTCATAGTTAAGAGTCAGATATTACTCATGTTCTCAGCTCTGTCACCACTCAGAGTTCATGTCAGGCCATTGCCCACACTGGTCTTGTGTGTAGCAGCACTACTTTTACCATTAACTTACAGTTTCTTTCCCTTTTCTTGTCAGGCTGCTAATGCAGTCCTGCCCAAAATAGACCTCCTGTGAGGTCTGCTATTAAAATACTTCAAAAAATTTAGACATAAAGTTGGCTTAAGATTCTTGATGTGAAGTGCTGCTTCAACATGGGGAATGACACAGCAGGCAGGACTGGAGAATAGGATGGGACATTCCTGGCTAGCTGGGGACTGTAAAAATGGAAGTGATTGAATTCCCGAGACAACTGGGAAAGACAAGGAATACTCCTGGTGTTACCGTGCATGATGAAGTCAAGAGAAATCAAACCTTGAAGCACACTACAAGCCAGTGATTTGACTTCTTTTATACTGCATTCATAAAATCTGCTCTGAGTTGGAGGAGGTAGTATATGAAAGAGGAAGATCTTCCTCACCAGCTACAGAAGAGCGACTGAGCTACACTACTTGGTAACACTAGACAGTAACACAATGCACGCAGTCAACATGAAGAAGAGGACAGTATCGGACCCCTTGGCAAACACCTCATTAAGTGCATCAGTAGAATCCTTTATAATGTGTGAACTATTGCTGGGACACTTACAGTTTGGTCTGTCAGTGGTGGAAGCACAATTTGTTTTTCTATTTTGTTCAAGACTAACTTCCATAGCCCTTTTAAAAGTCGTTTCAGAACTGTCTTCTCACAGATTTTTGCAGAGACACTTAAACTGTAACAAAACAAAACACAAATCAGTCTCCAAAACTAGCATTAAGACTTCAGAGGTGCTGTTATCACCATATGCTCAGATTAATGGCCATTATGCTTTAGCTTTTCTCTACCAATAAAAGTTTAGTTATTCTTCAATATTATCGGTAAATATTTTTGGTGAAAAAACCCCACCAAAACCAAAATGACTTGCAGATTATAAAATCATGTAAACTTCACTATACAAGTCATTGTTTAATATATTACTGAAAAATATCAATAATACAAAATGATGATGAGTTATAAAGTTTGATGGATGATACAGTTTAGCACTCCCAAGCCCCTAAATTAAACTTTTGGTATAAAATGTGCTTATGTCTTAAAAATAAAACCCAAATGTCTCCCTTATATTTCTACTGAGATGTAGAACTATGATAGCTAAAGTAGAACTATGATATCTAATGCCAATTCTGGGCTAACATCTAGATGCATTTATTTCTATATACTGACATGTTTGTGCAATCATACTATCTATTACTAACAGTAAAATTAATTTTTTGGAGGGTCTATATACTCACATAGAGATTTTCTTTATTTAGGAGTATATGCATAAACCACCTTGTATGTACCATGAATAAGTAGTGTCATGAATAAAGTGCTGCAGTTTTCAGGCACCGGAAAAAATATTTCAAAATAATATAACAAAAACCTATATGGGGAATTTTACAGAGTTATGTCTTATTAGATATGTAATATAAAAATGTAAACAGATTATTATAAAATCTTCATACATATCACATCATAAATATGCCAATTCATATTTCTAGCATCTCTTACTACTCTTAGTAAGCACATAAATAAAAGCACAGTTAAGAAGTAATTAAAACACAAACCCTATTACTGTGATAAGTTTATAATTCTAATAGAAATATATATATTTCAAAGGTGATGCTCCCTAGCAGTATTTTGCTTTGTTTTGTTTTACATTTCACAGCTTTATTTTCTGTGTATGGGTTTAGCAGCAGCTAAGATTATATTTAACATTCCTGTGGGGAGGAATATTTTCTATTCAGACATTTTTGTTTCCATTATGTTATTATTCAATTAAATCTCTGAGAAGCTATGAAAATGGCTTTGAGAAATGGCAATATGGAATCAAACCTGACAGGCAGAAATTAGCTTACCCAGTTTTTTAAATAATGAACATAGCATAGCACATGTAAGTGTATAAACACTTTAAGGTTTTCTTCAAGACTTCTGCCTGGGAATAAACTTCTAACCTCAAATATAATAAAAATTTAAAACCATACTGCTTGAAAGCAGTACATACCCCTCTTGTAAAAACATACAGGAATAGGTAAATCACTAAAAATAAAAGGCTGGCATATAGATAAAGCAGCTAAGTTTTTTTTCCAGACTAGCAATCCAAGCACTTTACTTGACAGTGTTGCAAAAATAGTAAAATCTTATAGATTATAAGCATTTGCCCATTGCCAGCTGTCATTGAAATTAATGTAATTTCTAAAGCTCTCAAAAAAGAAAGCCTAGAAAAATAAAGCCCCCAAAGAAAAAATGAAATCCCCTCCAATTCCCTCCTCCACCCTTTAGGCCAGTGTCTTTTAGATTTTGGCTATGCCTATGTACAGCTGGGAGCTGTGATTCTAGTCATGTTTCTGAGACAGTTTCTAAGCAGTCCTAGTTTTAGAAACAATAAGAGTGTGAAGTAATGCCCTGGCGAAAGAAAAGACACTTATAAATCAATTCTTTAAATCAGTCTTTGACTTAGGTTTTACTAGTCCCAACATCAGAAGCCCAGAGAAGTAATCTGCACCTCTGGTCACTAACTTCAAACCACTCTTACTGATCATAGATGCACAGCAGTTTGTCAAAAGCATAGAAGCAAATCTTCATGGATATCCAAGAGTCATTTGGGACTGCAGCATACCCCAGATAACATCAGATAATCATACAGTACTGTGATTTGTACAACTTTACAGTGCAGAAGACAAAGACAAGCTCCTTGGCACTCCCTGGAGTATGCTTGTTTAATGGGAAAAGAATCTGTGGGGATTAGTTGGGGCTAAAAATGTTTGTACAGGGATGAGAAAGAGGACAGAGCTGGGATGAAACAGATGCCCATAGGATGCCAGGAAAACTGAGCCTATTCTGCTGCCTCTTAAACTCTCCAGACAGGGGCTTTGCAAGGCGGGCATCCTGCAAACAAAGGCTCTTTATCAAACATAATATCTTCCTTGAGCCAGCTCTCTGCCTGGCTCTGTCTTCATATCTTCTCGGCACAACTCCAGCCTTAGCCAGTTTCTGCCCAGCCACTTCCTCCTGGTTATACTTCTTGTTCTGCTTCAAGTGAGGTTGCCCCTTGGCACACCTTTTCCACCTTTACTTTGAAAATGTCTGGCTAGGAAGAGTATCTATAAGGAACCCAAAGGTTAAAAGATATGTAATTCAGGTATGTATGAGCGCAGACCTGAAATGCAGGATCAGTGTCATGCTGCTCTTTCTCACAGTCGCTTCCAGCAAGACCACTTGTGTTTCACAAGTACCAGTTAATGACATGACCAAGGACAGTGAGGTGCTTATAGATGTGCCTGTGCTACACACAGCCTTTCAGAACAGCTGACCCAGTCACTGCTGGATGATGAGAAGATTGATATCCTTACTTTCAGGGCCCAGAGTGAGCTATTTACTGACTGAAGAAATCAAGCTGCTCTGTAAATCTTTAAATGGTAACCAGGTTCTTATGGACACAGAAGTGCATATTAATAAGGAGGGGCACACTGAGTGCCAGCCTAGAAGAAATTCCCCATACTGAAATTGTCTGGACATGTTGAACTTTATTGTTCTTTTGTTCAGTGCAATTTTCTTTATACCGCATGAAGGTTCATGAAGGGGAAACTGTACACTAGCTCCTTTGCAATGACTCAAAACATGAAAGAAATGAAAGGCAAATATGTAGTTTATGTCAAAATCGCTTTGTGTAAGCAAATGTGTTAAGCATAGTATTCTGCACAGATGTGAATACTGCATACATGTGAATACTAAAAACACTGTGGAGTGTTCCAAGGTATTAATAATGCTTCAGGGTAAAACTAAGTATGCCAAACTGCAGCATCCAGTTCCTAATGTACCACACAAACCAGTTTGCCATGCTTACGTTTTGTCCAGGAAATCCATGAGAGGTCGAAGCACAATCTCAGCATCAATGGCCGCACTGTTCTTATTGGCTGCTGCATTCCCATTTATTCTCATTTGATTTAGTTCATTGCTCATTTGTCTTACACAATCTTCAATAATAAACTGGAAACTACAGGATGAAAAAAAAAAAAAAAAGAGCTCTGTGATAGAAAAAAACATTTATCATTTTGCATAAGGGTCTTCAGCAAGATTTAATTCTCTTTTGCAATGACAGAAAGTTCACAAATTCAAGATACTGCAGGTGCTTCAGACTGAAAATAACTCCTTAAGATTATAACTCATACAATGAATTAATGTGCTGCTTTAACTCCGCCCCCCCAGTTTCCATTCTGTCATTATGCCTTTCACGCCTTTGTAGGGGTGTTAAACAAGTAATTATTTTCTGAAACCAACAGATGTATCAGAATCTGTAGTTTAGGGTACAATTGTCTAAAAGATAGCAACAACATCTCAAGATTTTATTTATAGTCACGGGAACAGGTGACTATAAATTATTTTCTTCTAGATAGTTAATATGAACCCAGATTTCATGTTCCTCTTGAGACCAAGTAGAAAACTTCTACTTATTTTACCTCATTTGTCTCAGTTTGACTTCTCCTTGGGTTTCACACAGAATAAGTGCCATCAGCAGCTTTGCTTACTCCTTTGCAACTAGACAGACCTAAAATATTTTGACTGTTTAAAATACTGTTTTGTAAAAAATCACAGTAAGTAGTAATTAGACTTTTCCTATTGGAAGGAATCTTTTCCACTTCAAGGTGAATGTGAACAAATTCTTGCTCATCAAGTTGTATCTGTCCAGCTTTTCTGAAAGCTATTCTGTTTCCTAACTGATCTGGTTGAAGAACATGTCTGACAGTCTTCTAGTGTCATTCATTGATGGGATACAGTCTTTGATCAATGTGTTTAAACAATGTAGAATAGTAGTTACTCAGATTCAACAGTTTAGAGGCAGAATAAGGCTCTGCACACATGATAACTTGGTTTATGAACTGATTTATGATGAACTGAATTGGTTTAGGATTAGTTTATTAACAGAAATGCAAAACAGGCCATAAATATACAAGGCCTATTAATGTGAAAAGTTAAATGCCAAACATCAATTTGAGAAAAGTGAAAGAGAATTTACTATGAGAGAAATGAAACATTATAATAAGGCAGTAAGCTGTTCCAGCTGCATGGTTAATCATAAAAAGAGAATGCAAATCTTCACATAAAAACACTGGAAAAATTGGAAACTTTTCCGTGTACACTTGGATGTGTAACTTACTACACGCTGCAAAGCCCTAGATAAGATCAACATGAAGCTGCTATTGAAGTTGCTTGTGTAAATCCTTGGCACCAGTCTCCCCAGCAAAAGCCAAAATAATGCACTGGCATTTCTTGACATCAGCCATCTGTAGAACACTGTTAACCTCACAAATCTCAGCAATAAACTAACCCCTGATGAATATTCTAGCTACTTGAAGCATACCCTAAACGGAGTTATTCCTGAGTTTTCTTTTGCAGAAACCTAGTTGGTGAATTCAGAAAGAAGCCCTGGAAAGAAACGGTATTTGTGCAATGTCAATGTTCAGAGAGCAAGGGCCTGGGAGCAAAAATAAAGCAAGACAATATGACAAAGTAAGCACACTCAGAAAAAGTCTACCCAGATGGTTCACTGGTGCATTAACTAAGCAACTACAGAGTTCACTTAATGAATACTACTACAGCACTAATCCTTCTTTCTTAGATTCCTTTCTAATTTGAAGCAAAAATAACTTGCATCTTATATCACAGGCACTTCTGGCACAGCATCATCCTCTTTCAAGAGTGCAGTGTGCACTCTCATTGAGGACAGATTTTGAGAATAAGGCTCAGTAGACAATTTTTGCAGAGCCACAGGCAAGCAAATGACCCATGAGGGCCATTCACAGTGACCATTTGTAGCAGACTAAACACAGGCAGACATCCCTGGTTGAAACAGGCCCCTTGGAAAAAGCTGTCAGTCTCAGGAAGTAACATAAATGTGGTCAGACAGGAAAGTTTAACACAGCATTGGGCAAGAACAAACCAGCAATTTCTGTTTTCCAGAAAGCAGAACAAAAGTTGTCAGCCTCCCTCTGTAACATGTTCATGGTCACAGAGAATTTTCAGTTTACGTTACAGTGAGTTTTCTGCTTTATGTTTCAGAGTCTATGCACAGATACAGATACACAGAGACACAAATGCACACCACTTCATCAGGGGCAGAAGCAAGCTCTACCTCAGGACATCCAAACAGCCACCCAGACTTAATCAACGAGCTGGTTTTTATGAACAGGAATATTTCTCTAAGGCTTGCAGTGGATTAGGCTTGTTACCTTGTAGCATATGTTACACTGAGTTCATCCAATACATTGCTAAGTTTCACTTGAAGTTCTTTGAGGACAACACTAGCTTCAGGGTCCAACTGCAAAGAGAAAATTAATGTTACCTTTTATTTATACACTGTAGTTTTGGGGTTTCCATTACAATTATTGAATTAGGAATTATATGCAATGATCCACTGCACTATGGAAAACCAAATGTGGAAACACTTGTTACAACACAGGATTGCTTTAACAGGCCTAAAAATCAGATTACCACTTAAAGGAAAATACTTGATCATAACAGTGAAGAATTATATTGTAAGAAATCAAAACTGTGCCATAAAACAATGGCTTTCTATGGGATGGTGAAAACTGTTGGCGGTCACAAGAATAGTACCATTATCAGGCAAATGGTGTGCACAAGGCATACCAAGAGAAGAATGCATGAGCTGTTAGTGCTTGTGCTAATAATACTGCAGACGTTTTTATCTTTTAAATACTTTTGTACATTTCACCACTGGTGGTAAATTTTTGTGATTTGCATGGAAGATGTTTCCATATTCTCATTAATGCAGTGTAAAAGTAGAACAGCCATCACTGGAAAAGATGGCTTGAAGATTATCCATGCTGCTTTTACTGATACAGTATGAGGGAAGGGAATCTACTGAATTTCACTACCTCTGCTTCTAAAAGCCATTAAGACATACATAATTCAAGCACAGAGCAACACATTCTGGTGTAAAGGGAGACCAGCTCTTGTATGTCTGATAGGCTTTGTAAACATAGGAAAAAAGAGCATGCAGGGGAAAAAATATAGTTTTACATTTAGAGGGATGGGGATGCATGCATTGATATTTCATCGGAAAGGTGGTCTGTCTATATTGATCAGCAGCTTGTTTATTTCTTATACGTTCATTTTCAAATAAAAAAAAAAACAAACCCAACAACAAAAAAAACCCAAACCAAACCAAAATCTTTTTGTCTCTTTGAGCTTTAACACTTAGGAAAAATAGTTAACACTCTATTGTGGGATATAATTGATCATCATCAGGATCAACAGTTGAATAGGAATGAATAGTTGACGTTCCAGGTCTTTCAGCTATCCACATCTCCATGTTAAGGAATGATTTTCAGTGATAAGCCTCAAATTCTAGGCTCTATTCTGCAGTAAGGTCAGACACAGATGTTCTGACAATTTCAAAGGAAATTGCACATTTTGAATACATAATTAGGTCTGTCTCTAGTTGCATTTCATATCTTTCAACTGTGTCAGTAGTATTTAGTGCTTATTCTTCAGCTATGTTTCAGAGTACTATTGTGCATCATTACAAGGGGAAGCTGATAAGGAAAAACAAACTCTGGAACACCCCCAACAACCTACTTTGTTCTAATCTTCGACCTTTCTCTTTCTTAGAGGTTATATGTGATTTAATAGCATAGCAAATCTATGATTTTTCATGATAATTTTTGGCAGAAGTCTGAAACAGGTGTCAAGGGGGGATTAACACACATCCCTTAGATAGTCAGTGACGCGTAGCACTTTTATAATCTGAGCTGCTCATATTTTAATGATGTAACTACATACTGATACAGTTTTTAATTACTTTGCAATGAGTTTAGTTCAAATGCTTCACCAGTTCATGTCTTTGTAGATTCCCTGGCAGTACATAAACTGACAGTTCATATACTTAAAGTGATTAAGGATTTTTTTGGTTTTTTTCCCAGGAAATGCTTTTCACTAGGGAATTGTACTGCTTCTTTGGTGGGATACATACAGACAACAACTCTAAGACTACTTTAAGACCATTGACATTTAACAAATCCTGAAGACACAAGCATTCACACTGACCGTCGTATACAGCAGAGAAAGCACAAAGTACCAGGCAGGAAGCTCAAATTTTCTTACCAGATCATGCACAAGCTAGAGAACCAACTTGTTATTTGGATTACAAAGATCAACACATTACTTTCTATCAGAGGTTGTTGGGACAACCAGAAAACACAATATATTTGCTAAATTCACCTAGAACTGGATTTAGTCTCTCTAAAATTGGATTAAATACTAATATGAGATTGTGGACATAGCACATATTATAGAAAAGTGCATGCAAGTGCTAGATGTTTTAGAGAGCTTTGTGCTCACAAATTGCATGAACAAGTTTGTGTGTGCACAGCTGGAGGAATCTGGCAGGACATCCAGCCTTGTGTATAGACATGCTCATGCTTATTAATGCAGTGTCATAGGGAGGCGTGGAACATAAAGAGGTATGCGGGCTGACCATCTGGGTGCTAGTCACCTGGTGGTGTTGTGATGACCAAGAATATGTTAGCAAGATTTTTAAATGCTATTGTTAATTTTGCTTAACTACTGCAAAAATATGGTAATTTGAGTGTCTCATCAGGACTAAAATGTGCACTTTTCATTTATTTTGCCATGTAACCTCTTTGTGCTAGTGAGTTCCCAGGGCAAATCAGAGGGTCCTCAGGCCTTAGCCCTTGAGTGGCATCATCCAAACAGATCACAACTGTGACCTGCCTTTTTTTTTTTGTTTCCTGATACAGTACAGCTAAGATGGGAACTATTATGATGGTTCTATACTGTGAAACTCGGGGGCACTTCACAACTGATAAAGATGGTTTTAGTGTGGCCTTGTATATTGTCCATAAGGTAAATCAACTTTTGGTAGCTCTACACATCACACAAACTAACTATTGTGGATTATCTTCTGTATATCTTATCCTTCATGCATAAATGAATTGAACTTTCAGCATGAAAAATATGATCAGTTATAATGCCTTAACATTATGCCTCAACATAGCTGAAAACAAATACATCAGTGGAAACAGGAAGAGTTACTGTCTTCCTCTTAGTCTAAAAGGCTGGAAGTCACAACAGGACTGTACTATTCAAAAACATAACAGTTTTGCAACAACAAACTCAAAAAGGAAATTTCTTTTATGCTTTAGAAGGGTCTATTATTTCAGCAATGGTTTCAACAACTTGTGTTAACACATTTTATACTAGGTTTGCTTATTCGCAGGAAGGCATAAGTGTGGGAAATACACTGTGCAAATGGTTTGGCTTAATGAAGTTGACAAGCTGCTAGGCATGTGCAGGTTGATGTCACCACACTCACTACTTGAGACAGTAAGACCGAGCTCTCAAAACCACTTTGTAAAGGAGGTAAATTTCCCAGTTAGGCAAATCACTGACAAAGAGATTAATTAGTTTATCAAAGACTTTGCAGTGACCAAGAGAAGTAGTCAGCATCCTTGATTTGGCTGAGATTACTTCCTAACAAGGCGGTAATGATAAAAACGACCATCTCTGTTTCACCAGCCAATCTGTTTCTGGATAGTGCAGAGTTACAGGAAGGGAAGTGTATGAGAACGAAGGTAAATTCACTCTCTAATTCTTCATACTAGTTGCTACTTGTAGCAGTTTCAGTAAACAGCTACAAACATGCTCAGCTGTAGAAATCTCAGCTATGCAGATGTGGTTAAATGACGAACTGCAGTCCTAATGTTACCCTGCTTTGCAGTCAACCAGAAGGGAAGGATGAAAGTGAGATGAAAGGCAATGCTGGTCAGCATCTGAGAAGGTGTCATATAGGGATGAAGAGATACAAAAATGAAATATTTACAGTATTGGGGACTTTACTTTTTATCTTCCAAGTCTCATCTACATAGAGTTTGATGCTACATAGAGTTTGATGAAAAAGGAAAAAAAAACCAAACCACAACAACCATGCCTGAACAATTTTTCAGG
>VWZY01010258.1:195236-220575 GCA_013399075.1 Chloroceryle aenea
AAAAAAAAAAGCCCTAACTGAGCAGATTATTGCTCATGGCAAAAAAAAGTTCAGTGTCACTAGTGTGCCATATCTAAATTATGCCTCAAAAGAGAGAAAAAAACATTTACTCCTTAGCTTCTTGGGTTCCAGTTATATTTCATAGACTGTGAGGGCTCTATTGGGTTGCACAGGTGTCAAATAATAAAGGAAGAAAGAGGAAATGGCCTCAAGTTTTGACAAGGGATGTTTAGATTCGATATTAGGAAGAATTTCTTTACTGAATGGGTTATCAGTCAACAGAACAGGGCAGTGGTGGAGCCCAATCCCTTGAGGTATGTAAGAGTCATGTAGATGTAGTGCTTGGGGATACGGTTTGGTCAAGGACTTGTCAGTGTAGTAGATGGTTGGACTCATCACAATTTTAAAGATCTTTCCTAATCTAGGCAATTCTGTGATACTGTGTGTACATCAAAAAGATACAGGTATTTGGAAGATCTGTCACTTTAGTGATTCTTCTTGTCTCTGATNNNTAGTGATTCTTCTTGTCTCTGATACCCATCATCCTTCCCCCATGCCCCCCCCCCCTCAGCTATCTAGGTACAATGAATTCCATTTTGCGATGTTTGTTTGCCACTGCTCTACATACTTAGGCATGTGACTTTATGGATTTAAAGATGAACAATTTAGAACTATTGTGCTTAAGTCTGGACTTCTGTCATCCCATCAAAGTTTTTAGGACCACATATAGATTCCTACAGGAATTCCTAAGCATTACATATAAATTTGGAACAGAAATTACTGGAAATAAAATAGATTTATTTAGAGTCAGTGTAATAATATTGTACATGAAAAACCTGCTTTTGCTTTCCTTTTTTTTTTTTTTTAAATCCTAATTGCTCTAGCTCATTTCAGCCATGTTCTGCCAGCTGGTGAAAAGCACCAAAAGCATTAACTTTTTATCTTTCCCTTTTATCAGATTCCAACTTATCAGACATGAAAAACATGATTTAGTGCAAATGTATGCACTCCTTTTGGATTAAACAAATAGAAGCTAAACAAAAATTCTACATTATGATCTGTTCCTATGATTTTGGACTGGACAGTTTTGGGTTTTTTTTAAAAAAAAAGACAGTGGGTTGGATCTCACTTTACTACTCTTACATTATGATGGCAGACATACAGTTTTTAAAGTACCCTTCTTGCTTGGCTACAGCAGAAAAGGAGAGTTAATAATGAAATTCCTATTGTTCAAACTATTTTATTTTAATGGTAGGGGAGCTGAGAGCCCTTTTTTTTTTTTATATACTTATAAAACTCCCTACCCTGCAATATGCAATAGGCCTACTGCTGCTTGCAGGCAGGACTGCTGCTTGATTGTGGTATTGTGACTACATAGTTTGAAAGACATACTGCTCACAATGTGTCACCAAGGAGATTAACAATCTTTTAATTTTTCTTAGAATTTGTTTTGCTTCAACTGGAAATGATCTCATTATTCTGCTGAAAATCATTTGACTTTATATGCACTTTACAAGGAAAATATTAAATTATTTTCTCCCTGCATGGAAACTACTTACAGATTTTATTCCTGGCTTTGTCTCTTATAAGTACCAGTTCAATAAGGCAAATTTGCCGTTTGTGTTTATGCTCTTGGAATAGCTAGGGGAAAAAGTATTCCAGTTTGAGGGCAAATATTTTAGGGGCACTTTGATATGGGTGACAAAAAATTGAACATGATTATATTTTTCTTCAATAACTCCCCAGATTAGAAATAAGCAGTATTTTGTATGTATTTTTTAGCTCTTTTTTTTTCCTTAGACCATGAAACAGAGATGCACTTAATGTATCTAACAAAGGGATATTAGAAAAATATCTCAGAATTCTCTTCAAGGGTTGTTTGTTGCATCACATTTGTTGGAAACGTTGCTTTGATACTGTAACGCCCTTAATAATTCTTCCTCATTGATATCAAAATAGAAAGCAAAAAGGATGAGAAATGATGAGAGATTTTAAAAGAAAATTGCTATGAGAAACATTTTTTTTTCTTTTTTCTATTTTTCATTACATAAGCTATTGGGAGCAAAAGGAAAACAAATATTTTCCTGAGGAAAATAGAACATTTTGTAGATTTGGGAAAATATTCTGATATGAAAATATTTTGATAGACACAAAGCGATACTCAGCTTTCCTCTGTCCTTATCTTCATCAGGATTTATGGACACTTAGCTTTTTTTATGATTCATGACATCCAATATGTAGGATTGGATCCAAGACCTTAATACAGAAGTACTTTGCACAGTACATAAGAGGTTGTAAGACATGACTATTTGTAATATTTGTAGAGTGAAAGTAGATTAATAGAAACCACAAAAACCACAACCACCTCTGAAAGATAAATATCTATTTTCACCGTCTGATACAGAATTTTCAGTGATGACAAAGCTGCAGAAGTTTATTTTATGCTCTTTGGAGACAGAACTATTTTTGCTATAGCAGCTTCAAGAAGTTCTTACTAGTTCAACAAAACATTCCCACCCTGGAGTTAATCTCTAGGTTCTTTTGGAAGGTGCTATTCATTGCATGACACAGGGGACTGTCCTACCTCTGTGGTGTGCGATTGTGGATGGGGAAATATAAAATAGTGTATTTTCCAGTTCTGTCTGTAATGTGGTCACACTAGATCCAAGTTCTGTGAAACTGTCAAACTACAGTCTCAACAAGAAAAAGCTGTTGTATGTGAAACTTTTTTAAAGCCAGCTACTGATAATGAGGATAATATATTAATGATCTAAGCATTGCTTTTTAACAAGAAGACAGGATTCTATAGAATGAAAAGATGTTAATTTCTTCATTAGCTTTCAAAGCAGTCAGACAACAAGCAGAACATGTTTATGTCCTTTTACTGTTGACAGGACATCAGGCACTTCAAAATCTTCTGAAATATAAAAGAGGATAAAGCTAAGCATATTCTGGACT
This sequence comes from Chloroceryle aenea, assembly GCA_013399075.1. Lineage (NCBI taxonomy): Eukaryota > Metazoa > Chordata > Aves > Coraciiformes > Cerylidae > Chloroceryle > Chloroceryle aenea. Next base: position 198,195 of record VWZY01010258.1, read on the forward strand.
GTTGAGTAGCAGCTTTTGGCAAAATGGTGCCAAATCTTGACAACAAGCAGGCCCTCAGACACTGAAAAGTGCACTTAAAAATGTTTTATAGACTTTTTAGAAACTCTGAAAGAGTTTACACTATCTGCCTAGTAAAACTTTTCAATTTAGAGTGTCAACTGAATGCCCAAGCATAGCTCTTTTTGATTTTAGACCATAGGTAATTAAACAAATGCATCAATGGAAATTAGTAGGCAATGTAACTGTTCTTAGCCTCAGAAAATATGGTTGGGAATAATAAAAGATGCTTACTATCACAAACCTCATAAGAGAATCTCTCTCCTTCTTTCTTCTGCTCAATGGATTGCAAGTCAAAGGCATTAGACAAAGGACATGACACATTACAGACAAAGCACAAAGCACATATTTTACAAAATTTTCAGATACAGGCAAAACATACCAATACAAAAGCAAAGTATAGTCCAATAGAAACGTTAAAATAAAGCTGGCACTAGAGATTGCAACACAAAACATACAGTGCTGGTTGAACTTAACAGATCATTAGCATGTTTCTGTGAAATAGTGTTAGGTCTTTCTAGTATTGTCAGGACATCAAATAGTTCTTGTAGACTTTTTTAGTTAAAACATTTTTATATTCTCTGCAAGCAGAAGTGAAGGCTGTGACTAGGTTGAAAATATGGTGCTAATGATCTCTAAGGAACCTTGAATGAACCAGGAGACAAATATGACTCACCTCCTTTCCTCCCATGGACTCAAACATTTTCTCAAGCTGGACTCTTAATTGTTGAATGTTGTTCATCAAGATACAGGGCTACAAAGACAGCACCAAATGTGAGAATGTGTGTGTTATGTTCCATTTATATATGAATATGCGTATTCACAGCCTCTGGGCTGAAGACTGGTTCCATGACTTTTGAGGAGGATCTCAGGTTCACAGACATTGCTTCCTTCCCTTCCTTCTTTGATTCACACTCCTCTTTGCCCAGTCAGCAAACCCACTCAGCCAGTGACTGCCCTTAAGACACTGTTGCTTCAGAGGAAACTGCAGACCTTCACCCAACCAGCTGAGCAGTTTTCATATCCCAGCATTTTGCATCCTGAGCCTTATATCCCATGTGGTTGCTAGTAATAATTAACACTGTTATGTCTGGTGGATTAATGCAAGTAGTACCTTATCATCTCTTGGAGAGTAGATACAATAATGATTAAAGTACTCTGGGAGTGAAAATAGACTGGGGGAAAGGGATTGCCAGATTGCTTTCTAGAATCAGTCTTTGCAGAAAACTGTGACAGCACTGTAACCCAAATAATGGCTGATGCTTAAGTATATGAATAAATCAACAGGCAGTTCTGTTAATAACCGAATAATATTTCAGAAATGTACATTTTACGTTGCTTGAAAAGCTGGTGAATGAATCGGGCAACAGAATTTTGTAAACCTATTATTTTAGTCTACAAATACTCCTTTTTAAGTTAATTTCTTTAAGGCAGAACACAGAGTGTAAAAGACTGCAACTGTGTAATAAATATAAGTCAAAATGTAAAACAAGGATAAAATTAAGTAGCTTATTATAAAATTATGGAAAAAAGGATTCATTATTAGAATGCTAGTTAGGTTATTATTATGCTAGTTTGGTATGTTGCAGGGGAAGCAATAAGACAATAATTGCTAAAAGAGTTCTAGTTGGCCAACATCAGTGCAAGATTGAATTAATTTAGATGCTGAAGTAATGCATTTCAATAAAACACATACACTTTTTTCAGACAAGAAGAAAGTTTTGGAATGATTACAGTGATTGATACTCATTTGTACCTTTCTAGTTAATAGCATGTTCCAATGTAGTGATGAGACTTGTTTGGATTAGATTTTGGTATTCAAAAGATGATTTAGCTGTAATTACTTCTACATTACTCTCAAAGGAATTTGGTGTCAGAGTCCTCCACTGAAGGAAAAAGAAGTTGATATAATTTCTTAATACTTACATTACTGCTTCCCAGTAAAGCATGATATTTGTCCTCTTGCAAAAGAAAGCCAGCTTTGTACAAAGGTCGAAATATCACCTCTCTTCCTGTCTTGAAAAATCCACAAGCCCCACTTCTATTTGTTTATCTATCTTCTATTAATTCATGATCACTAAACCTGTGTCCTCCTGTCCTATGCTATCTGCTCTCTTCTGACATTAATTATTCTGGAAATTATCTGCAGTATCACAAATTAATGATTATGATTTCTGATGGGGAAATAAGCATCGGAATATAATATCTTGCTTCCATTGTTCAAAATAAGTGCAAATGCCTTAGGCTATATATGAAAGCTATGAGTTAAATCATACTGAGGCAGTTTTCAAAGTTTCCTTTTATGCTAGCTAAGGTTGCTCTTTGAGAGCACAAGCCTACCTTGGCTCAATAGAAAATTCTTTATTGCTGTCAGTAAACAACAGAACCAGAGCCTAAAATAATTCTTTACCCTTCAGAATATCTTGGCAGTAATTTACTGAAATCGGGCAGCCAGGTGCAACAACATGTAAAAGTGAGTGGCAAGTACAATACATAAACCCAGGTTTGTGTGTAAACTCTGGCAGAATGTGGAAAATAAAAAGATGTTGTTACATTAGATACATGATTTTTATGAAAAGCATCTTTGGTGGGCTTTTATCTGAACACTTTATGTGCACATTTTATAGTGCTTACTAAAAATAGTAAAAGTATTGACTTGAAAAATAATGCCAAAAATCTAACTTTAATCATAAAAAGTATTTGTTTTAATCTCTTCTATCTACTCCAATGTAAGAGATGGACTTTTAATGTAATTGAGATCACCAGATCAAATAGGCTTCTATTAAGCTAGAAGTATGTACTTCAAAAAGGTAGCTGCTGATAAAAATGTTTGTTTCCCAAAGGCATTTGATATAATACTTCATACCATAATGAGATTCATTCCATCAAAAGCCTTAGTAAAGACTGGCATATGAGAGTGTCTTCAGAAATCAATCACTCCAACAACTAAAAAAATCCCACTGGACATGCCAAAAGACTGACAAAAACATTTTGACTTGATGACTCAACACTTGTATCAAAACTCATTTCTTCTAGAAATCTGTGAGCTTTATTTAATATTAACATTACATTTAAAGAAATGGAAAAAAATAGCTACAAAACCTATTTCTTTTTTATATTAAATATCAAGAATAGTTATGGCTCATATTGGATGAAATACAGAGACAAATTATTTTAGAAGAAGCTTGGTTTGGACTGATTAATATTAAAGTAGAAGTCCTGTAATACATTCACTCCTCCATATAGGGGAGAGAGATTGTCGTGTTTTTTTCATCTATGCATTTGCCCTGGTGGGGAGAGAGGTAAGGAATATGCAGAAAGTACATATGTGCAGTTAAAAATTCATGAAGATTTACATCCTGCTAGATTATGGGGAGCAACCCTGGCAATATGCTGTGCTGGTCTATCATATATCAACTGGTAGGCAGTGACAGGTTGTGTGTCTGGTTCAAAGCTGCATCAAGGGAAAGTTTACACTGGAGATTAGGAAGCATTTCTTTACCAAGAGGGTGGTCAAACTCTGGAACAGGCTTCTTAGAGAGGTGGTCGATGCCACAGTGTTTAAGATGCCAGTGTTTAAGAGGCATTTGGACAATGCCCTTAATAATGCCCTTTGACTTTTGCTCAGGCCTAAAGCACTTTGTCAGTTGAACCAGATGATCATTGTAGGTCCCTTCCACCTGAACTAGTCTATTGTGTTCTATTGCTGATACATTTCCTAATGTTTCCTCAGCTGCAACACTGATTCTCCTTACATAGCGATTGTCAAACTTGGCCTGGTGCTTTTACTCTTTTGAGATGCTGAAAATATTTAGTTCTGCTCAAAGAAAGATGTGGGGGCAGCTATTAAAGTGAGTCTTTTAAATAAGTTTACTGCAAAGGGCTTCAAGGTTGAAAATACCTGAAGTGGGAAGCTAAATCTGAGACATGACAGTTCTATATACCTAAAAGTCATTGCTCTATAAAACCTGTTTATAAAACTTCTACTTCATAAAGTTTTGAGTTTGGCATTTTTATTTATTAATTCTATTTTAGACAAAATTGTGTAAAAGGAACAGAATGGTATGAGTCTTTTGTAGCAAATATATCTGTGCCCTGAAAAATTAATAAATTTAGTCTTTTGTAGTTATCCTGGTTTAACCACAGCTTTCAAATGAGCACCACACAGCCACTCTCTCCTCTCCTCTCCCAGTGGGATGGGGAGGAGAATCAGAACAAAGGTAAAACTAATGGGTTCAGAAAAACAGTTTAACAACTACACTAAAATAAAACATAATAATACCACTAATAATAACTTAGATTAATAAACAGTATAATGAAAAGGAATATAATGAAAATAAATAAACCCTAAGACAAGCCAAGTGATGCACAATGCAATTGCTCACCACCCACCGACTGATGCCTGAGCAGCCATTGGCCCCTCTTGACCAACTCCCCCCAGTTTATATACTGAGCATGCATTCTATGGTAGGGAATAGCCCTTTGCTAGTTTGGGTCAGCTATCCTGGCCATGCTCCCTCCCAGCTTCTTGTGCACCTGCTCACTGGCAGAACATGGGAAACTGAAAAATCCTTAACTTATGGTAAGTGCTACTCAGCAACAACTGAAGCATCAGTGCGTTAACAACATTATTCTCATCCTACACACAAAACACAGCACTGTACCAGAGACTAGGAAGAAAATTAACTGCATTGCAGCTTATAAGAACCACCAATAACTGATGTTTAGTTGCAATAGATGTCTTTCTGAATTCTATTATTGTATATATGTTGGTGGCCTCTATGACACTGTCTCACACTACAGAGATTACTATCAAGGATAAGTGTGTCCTAAAACCATGCACAGGGAGATGACAAATATAGCTGAGATCTGTGTATGAGCTATATACGGGCTGCAGTTTTAAAGGTGAATAGTATGAAGGTGGTGCTGCAGTTATTTATCTAATCATAAATTGATACATCTGTACACTATACTACTCAATAAAGCAGAGGTGGTACTAAAAGTCACCTGCCCCAGGAGTAGTAGCTTTGATTGAATATCTGTTGATACTGAAGAGACAGTTTACAAGAACAGGTTTACAAGAACAATTTTCCTTAGTCATATTAAGCTGTGTCTTGATTTGCTTAATCACATCTTTAGTGTCTTTATCTTGTTTATTTCTAAGTCTATAGCAATCTGGTTGTTCATTAAGGAGTCCCTCGTAAGCAGTGAGGCAACAAAGCAGCACATAATTTTCTTCTTACCACTGAATGGATAAAGCACAGAGAGTTAGTAGCAGAAAAGTCTGCAAAAATAGCTTGCGTAGGAAATAATGATCTCTCTAACAAATAAATTGATAAAGAGAAGGAAGCCAATGAAAAATGAAAACTCAAACAAAAATATTTTGTTATGTTTGGTAAAAAATATGAAGACACATTCACCACATTAACCGTTGCATAAGGCTGTTATCCAGGGACTGTTTCAGGCCATCTTGTAATTTTTTTTTCTACTTTAATACTGAAATTATTAACTAGGATTCTTAACTAATTTCACCTCTTGCAGCTTTTACAGAGCAGTATAAGCAGCCATGAAAACATGCTAATGCTATCAAAAAATAAAGCAAAACAAAAATACCTTCCTCCATTCACGCTTTTTCTTATACACAAAAGTTAAGAAAAATTAAAGTAAGTCACTTAAAGGTAATTTTTGAGGCAGAAACAAACCATAGCTTTTTACTCACCACATTGTCTTTATCACAATATGAGCTGAAGTAATTAGAAATAATTACAGCGTACTGAAGAAGCACTTTGTTGATAGTCTAGGACAGGAGAAAAATCTTGAAATGGTAAATTTCATTATGTAAACAAAAATAATTAAACACACAAAAAAGGAGGTTTATATAAATGATAGATTTCACAGGTGCTTACACATTTTGTATATAGTGTTTTTTTTTAGTTGTCATGTAAGTAATCTTGTAAGAACATTTTCAAACCCCTGGACAACAGATGGTGACGTTTTTTTAAAGTAATGTAGCAGACATACTATAATTTTAGTCAGACTGTTCTTGAGAAGCACTGAGAGCTCTACTCCTTGCAATGTGCTGCATACTTAGTAGAGAAGTATCAAGCTCAAAAAATCCTCTAGAGCATCAATGCACAGATTAAAATACAATGGAAAACTAAAAAGAAGAGAGCACCATTCAAAGCCTGGCAATATGAGCTGACCTTAAAATAATAATGTAAGTAGACACTTTGTCTGCAGATGGAAAATTGTAATAATGAAAGAACAGGAATAAATGTAAATGCAACCTTTTTTAAAGCCATCAGGACTATAATGGAAATCTAAAGCTCATGAAGAAATGTTTAAATCCAAATATAAAGGTGGCCTAACGAAGCTGCATTTATCACACAGTAGATGAATAAGAACTACCACTTCAGATCTTCAACCCACAATACTTCATTGCCATACCTTAAATTTTTCCTTCCCTTGTACTGACTAATTAGATAATTGCATTTCACTGAATTGCTCCATTAATGGCTTTGTAATCAGTGCTTAGCAAGAGTAATAATTGCTTGTATAACATATAGAAATGTGTAACCTCAGAGAGAATAGGACTTTGCAAAGTGGTAAAAGATTTTGGCAAAGTAGATGAAAAACTATCATAAGCCACAGACAGCGTGTCTTTCTAGGGATCCCAGTCTGAGATACAAGAGATTGATTCTAATTTGGAATTACTTAGCTTTTAAGTACATGGCAACAAAATGCCTGAAGCATAGCTGAAATGCATTGATTTTAATTTACCTTTGCAAATCTTCTCATTAAATGAGATAGTGCTTCTGGATTAGGACACTCCAGTTTCCTAATAATCTCAAAGCTTTGGTTGAGCTGTGTGAAGACATCAACCACAGAACAAGAGAAGAGGGCATGATCTGATGTTTGCTGAAACTAAAGAGATACATTCAAATGAGTTAATACTTGTTCAGAGATCAAAACTGTATTAACTGATTTTCTTACACTTGAAATTCTTCCTAGAGTCACATAAAATAATTAAAAAAAAAACAAAACCCACCTTATTGCTAATACTGAGAAATGTGGGGTTTTTTCCACATTTCTATTACTTAAAAACCTCTCAAAAATAAACCCAAGATTTTCTTTCATGACATCAGTATCACACCAGAGTTTAGTGAAACCATAGATTGAAGCCTACAGGGAATTTAGACAGACAGAATTAGAGAAGGAATTTGTCCATGAGATTATCTTCCGAGAACCATTACTGATTGCATATCTTGTGAGGTCTAACAAGGATGCTGTGGGACCAAACAAACTGGTTTTATAATACTAAATAACTGTCTAAATACTTTCTTTATTCTTTTCTTTAAAAGGCAAAGGCTCACCCCATCTTTTTTGTCTCTTTCTAGTGCTCCATGAAGAAATTCCATTGAGACATCCTCATTTTCATCCAGCCATTGAATGACAAATGGTTCAAACCACCTGAAAATTAAGAAACAGATTTGAAAATAAGTACATTTCATAAACATCCCGAGAGGAGAGATGCCATACCACCCAGCAGTTTGGCATCTTATATCTTCAATCTGTTCTAATTGCTATCATGCTAGAAATTTTTTCTCACCAAAGACACTGTGGCTACCAAAAAGTCTTTCAGGCTTCGGTTTCACAATGCTCTAACTGCTCTACTCTAATGATATAAAATTAGCACTAGCCACCAGAGAAATGTGTCCATGATTTACAAGGGATCATACTCTGCACATCTGTTTTTTTTTTTTTTTTAAAATGTATATTTTATCAATACTGGTTCTTTGTTAGCATTTTTCTCTACTTGCACATGAAATAACTTGGATAAAACTTCACTTTAGCAAAATATCAGCTATGTTTTATTTTTATTTAGTTTATTTTTTAAAGGATATAATACAATGATAGGCCCCAAACCATCTCAGCAAATCAGCATACTTGCAGAGGATTAAGGAATCAGATTAAGGATAGCTCATGTAAAAGGAAAGGACTGAATGTATTAATTGCAGGAGGAAAGGAAATGAGAACAGCACAATCACAGAATAGTAGGGGCTGGAAGGGAACTCTGGAGATATCTCATCTAATCCCTCTGTTACAGCAGGGTCGCCTAAAGCAGGTTGCACAGGATTGTGTCCAGGTGAGTTCTGAAACACTCCAAAGACGGAGACTCCACCACGTCTCTGGGCAGCCCACTCCAGTGCTATGCTACCCTCAAAGTAAAGAAGTTCCTCCTCATTTTTAGGTGGAACTTTCTGTGTTCATGTTTCTGCCCATTACCTCTTGTCCTGTCACTGGGCGCCACTGAGAAAAGACTGGCCCCATCCTCCTGCAGTCTTTTCTTCTTCAGACTAAAAAGACCCAAGTCCCTCAGCCTTTCCTCATAAGAGAGATATTAATATGCTGAATATTAACCCATTGTAGTAAGAATAATTTCAGTAGTGTATCTCATTAGCATTCAGATTTGAATACAGATTTGAAACAAATGCAGGAGTCTCTAACTAATACTGCTGCTGTTCCCACATTTCATACCTTCCTCGGGCATTTTCTGACCAACGTATGGAGACCAGCAGTTAGAACTGTTGGATAAAGTGTCCCGTGCAATGGCTAATTGCACTGTTAATACCAGAACTATTTCATTTGATGGAATTTAAAGAAAGAGGAGGAAGTGTGAAGAGTAAAGAGTTGTCAGTGCTACACAGCTTGAAATTTTGCGCAAACTTGAGTGTAAATATTTAACCAGAATAACCCTTGCATCAAGCCCAAACTCGTGGGAGACTTCCCTATACAGTACTTACAGAGAGTATTCAGGCACTGCATCCTTGAAAGCAGAGAGTTCTCGCACATATTCATTATAAAACCATTTCACTTTGAAGTGCAAATTCATATAATCTGTGCTTTTGCATAACCGCTGCTTTTCATGTTCTGTAATAGAAGGAGTTGAAATAAAAGCATTTAACAGCATTCTAACAGGAAGTAACATTCCTGTGCCTCAGTGCACTAGTGACATAATAATACAGTACTTGCACAAGTATTGGTTTGATTCTTTTAGAGGTAATTGTACCCACTGTTTCAATCTTTGGGTTCTGAGTACCCTTAGGATAAAGGAAACAAAGGAAATAGCAGACCACAAGTTAGTCTTTTCAGCAGTCTCCACTACAGTGAGGAAAACCAACACATTTCCTGACTTACTGTTCTTTATATTCTTCTCCAGTTACTTCAAAATGGTTAAGCAACTGTGTCAAGTTAGAAAAGACAATTATAGCTGTGTAGGAGCCAAATGAAGCAACAGCAATAAAATGTAGGTCCTGTATGAATCTGTAAACCTTGCATTAGTAAATGGTCTGCATTTATCACATAAAGTTACAAAAAAGAAAGCGGAAACAACTCCACAGCTCTACAGTCATCTGATGTATATCTGGCACAAGTAGAAACACTGGTTTAATGAAGTGTTTTTCAAGTGGAATTCTCCATCTTAGTGTCCTTCTGTTTTCAACATACTGGACATGCAGATCATGAATGACAGGAGTAATGGAGCCATTTGGAACTACTTGATGCATTTTTAAAGTCTGATTTAATTGGTTTTGAACAAATATCAATCTTTCTTCCAGGATTATGAACCTTTTTTTTTAACTTATCCACTGTGCTCTGCAGTCTTTCACATCCAGCTGCTGCTTCACACACCAGATAGCTAATTCTTTCACTCCATTAACCAACAGGCACTTTGTCCTTGCTCAAACCTTTCATTTCCTTCTCCTGCACCAAGAAACCATCCACAAGTCTTGGGCAGAGTAATCCTTCCTTCAATTATTGCTTACAGCTTCCCAAAATTATATTACTTGCACATTCTTCCTTAAGCAAAAGACTAATCTCCTTTCCCAGTTCCCTTAAAAAGTGACCTAATAAAGATGCTTAGTAGGAATGATGTTCCCATGTAAACAGTATGTATTAAGAATTTACCTCTTTCAAACCTCCTTTTTGCTCCTTCTGCTTGCATCATAACATAGAATTACATATTTTTTAAAATATATATTTTGATATATAACCTGATTTTACATAATGATGGGAGCATTCCATCCTCTGTCATACAAACATCTGAATATACAACACTGTTTCTCTGTCAGTGCAAATGCCCTGTGAAATACAGTCTGTGTTTTTCAGGTTGGACCAGATACATTACCAGAAAATTTTCAGTTTTATAATACCAAATCAGCATTTCAGTAATATCACAGTGCCATAAAAAAATGTGAAGCCTATTATTATATCATTATGCAGTGAATCACTGAGTTTAGTGGGAAACAGATTATGGTGTTAGCAATTTCACCTTCTGTGCCTTCTTATCACACTCCTGAAAAATCAGTAAATCAGCTTCTGCATAAATACTACATTATTTCATGCCCAGTTTCTACCTGAGTGTACTACAACATCTCTCTAACATAGTATCATTGTTTAACAGTCTTAAACAGAGCCACAAAGGGAAATATGTATGCCTGCTCTCATGGTTCTTACTTTCCACAGACCTGAGGAATCCAATTTTTTTAAAGTTCTGGTAGGACCTTTACTACAATCTATTACTGTAGACAGATGGATGACCAAGCAGCTGCTCAATAAAAGGTAGTTCTTACAAGTGAGACCAGTCTTCAACCGAGAATTATTATGTCATTGCTATCAAATTCTCTGCACATCTACTGCTTAAGTTACTATTAAGAAAAATCTGTCTTGTATCTCATCCCAAAAGAGTGGAATTTCTGAAATAAATAACATCTTTTTTAATTCACAAATGGGTTATTAGACTATACAATCCAACTTAAGAATGTTTTTTATAGTATCACAAACCCATCAAATGCTTATCTCAATTTTAGAAATGAGCTGCTGCCAATGATGGGTAAACTAGTGCAAAAAAGGTACAACTTTTGTGATACCACCCATTGATATTTTCTTTTTTAAATCAAGATCTGAATTATATTATGTTAGAATGGAGCATGGAAGTCATCCATGAATAACTGAGGTTTTTTTCTCCAGGCTGTTATACCTTAGAAAGAATATTTAAAAAGAGTCTCATAGGATATTACTTGTAGCTACATAGAAGTGAAAAAAGCTTCCTCAGTTCCTAATATTAACATATGAGAACATAAGAGAATACTTCATATAATGTGTGAAGTAATTTTATATTCAAGGATATTATCTTGTCAGTTTATGTAAACCAAAGAACAGAGAAATCAGCCAGTCCATGACAATTTTAACTGGATGGGTTTAATCAGAGTGATCATGGATTTCAGGTAGAAAGTGTGTGGATATCACTGTAGGCATTCTGAATTTCGATTAGGACCCACTGACTGTGTTAATTTCTGAAAAAAACTTGCACAAGTTAATGCAAATGTGAGCTAACACAGGATATTATATGTATGCAGTTTGGAGAACTGTGTCTTTTTTTCCTAGAAGGAAAGATGGCATCATGTTTTCTTATATGGATAGATCCATAGACTACAGAGGTAGCAGCTGCATAATACAACTCTTTCTAAAAAAAGGGCAACTCTTGCTTTGCAAAATTATCACAATAGTGAATCAGTCTTGAAACCTGCCAACTGTTATTTGTGCAAATGCACTCAGCAGAAGTCATGATAGAAATTATTAGGCGTGTCTCATAATTAATTCTAGATAAATGGAATCTCCAGTACAGTAAACATAATATTATTTATTCTTTTTTTTTGTGCTGCTACTTTTATGAAACATTCCTTGTAGTGCAGCATATTAGTACAAGCATCTGTTAATCTACTGAGTTTCATAAAAAGGACACTTGTACTTCCCATTAGTGATAATGGCACATTATTCTCTGTTACCTAACCATGAATCAATGAGGAAAAAATACTGTTAAGATTTCCATAAACTGTGAAATCTGTAAACAATAACGTGTGCAATTGGGGGGCCTTTAGCTGCTTTAAGCTATTGCAGTTCCAGTAACAGTATCCTTTCTTACAGTACTGATTACACTGTGGGGTTTTTGAATATCTGCTTAGGGGTAGGTAATGCTCTAATGCACATATGCTTTCCGCAGGCTTGCAGTAATAAACATAACAACTGAAACTACAATGAAAACTCTATAAAGTTGTAAAATTACAGTTACAGCAACACCTTTAAGAAGTCTTCCAGTAAGCAACTGCACTGAGGGGGTGGAATCTTCTGCAGGCAAATGTCCTATTAAAGAAAAATTTATAAAGAGACATTGTAGGAAGGACTATAATCCAAGGTACTTTCCTCAGAGGCCTGTGACCAAGCAGCAATACTTTGGAATCAAGTTTTGATTTCTTGCTCATTTTTTGAGCAATTGCTAAAGAAAACTGAGAAGATTTTCTTAAGGCAGCAAACAAAAAGAAACTGCAATACAACTATTATGTTTTGGTGTGATGTTTGTCGTAGTATTTTGTCAATAAAGTCATAATGATGACTTATTAAGCAGACACATCTACATGACACTAAAGACATAATGCTGTTTAACAAACTGGAACAGAATTTTCTTCATTACAGAATCCTTTTTCCTTTTTTACCTTGAGGTAATAACATCACTCTGAGTATCCATGTAATTTTTGATATGTACTGTTTGCTAAAAATGAAAGAACAGTAATCTAATAACATTCATAAAAGATGAACATTAGGTAATGAATTTGATAATTTTGTTCTAATTTTCCCTTATTTAGGTACAAAATCGAAGAGGATTTTTTCTTTTTCTCTACAGTTTCCTAGCCATTATTTTTTTGTAACAACATACATTTAAACTGCTTAAAGGATTCTAATGAGGTCTTTTAAAGAATATTTCTAATCCTTATGACCAAAAACTGCAAGAAGGAAATTTGTCTGTAAAATATATACATATGAGTATCTAACAAAAAAGCTTGCTCAGTTTCCAGGCTTTAAAGGAACTGTTTCAGAGATTAATTACTACTAAGAATATATGAATGCATAGCAAATTAATTCTATCATAATCAGTTTGACTGCTACATACAGGCTATTGCACTACAGTTCTTGGAAATGTTTGAGATGAAGCATAAGGGAATTGTGTTTGGATTAACTGCCATATTTCCCATCAAAACTCGGGTTCTATTTTCAACCATTCTAACCTAATTCCATATAATTTGCAATAATTACTTACCAATCATTCTAGAGACTACCAGCGGCTTATTTTATCTATTTCTTTCATAATTGCTGTTTCAGAAAACCTGCTATTTCTATACTTTCAGTCTTATAATTAGGAAGTATACACATGGTGCAAACTAAGCATGGCTAGTGGAAGAAAAGCTAAGGAAGTCTTATGAGGAATGATACTGACTGAGTATTCTCTGAATTGCTGTGGAAACACTGTACCAGTATGATGCGACTATGCTTTGGATAAAAGCAGAAGTTAACTTCTGGGTACTTGATCCCAATGCAATTTCCTTACAGCACAGGAATTGGTTGTTATGCCATTACCTCTTTTAATGTAGGTATTATGCTTATAGTGCTCTACACTTAATCCCTGTGCCACCAAAATGAACTGGGAGAATCTGATTAAATGTAACATATTGGATCAGACCAAAAATGAAGAAAAACCTAAACTTGAACAAAGTTCATAACCAATTTAGAAGAAAATGTTACATTCTACTAGACATCTCATTCCGGGGTTTTTGTACTTTGCTAAAGGCAATGGAAGTCACCAGTTATTAACTGAAATACAAAGCAGGACACAACTAATTGATAATGTGAAATACTACTGGCCTTTGTGAAAGGGCTCTTTATGTCAAGATAAATATAATCAACTGAAAACTTCTATCATTACCTCCTTTTTTGGATTGCACTTACAAGTGATTTACAGTTCATATATTCATATGAATATTCATTCATATATAATACAATTAATATATTCTTACAACTGATTTACAGTTGTAGGTCTCCTTTTAAAAACAGATTGTGACTTTCATAAAAGACTTCTAGATATTCAACCTTTGCATTTACTTGGAAATTTTCATCAAAATATCTTTGAATGCTTCACAAACATAATGGATTACCCCTTGAACATCTTTATGAGGTGATTAAGCTATGCTATTACATTTTACAAATGGGAAACTGAGGCATAGGGAGACCAAGAGAATTTACTAAGGGAACATATATAAATTATGAAAGGCAGTGTAGATCTTGTTCAAAGATTTCTTAACCACTGAGTCATGTTTCCTTGCTGAGCAGAGACCATGGAAGGTAAGCAGACTGTCTCATTCTGAATTTTGAGAAAAAGATGGCTGTACTGTTTTTAGTGTTCTTGCCTGCAGAGGAAGTAGGCTAATCAGTCCTTGACTTAATGCAGTGCCCTCTAAAAGCTGATATGACATTGTCATTTATATTCAAGGATGAGCTCTCAAAGTGCTCAGAGGGCTCTGCCTTGCTTTACATTTCACAGCAGGTACGGGTGAGTTGAGGGCCACCTGCTCAGCATCTGAAGAGGCAGCGCTGTTCATAGTTTTCTGGGATAGGTAAACGAACTACTTAGGGGAACTTCAAGAGAATCACATACCAATGTTACATTCTATCAATGAGATGCAACATGTAGTTGGGTTTTTCTTGTACTCTTTATGGAAAATTTAACCTATCAGTCTTACCAATTAGTTACTACTTCACAGTGAAATACTTGCAGAAAAGTTGCAGAAAGGTGGATGGGTATAGCACTAACATAGCAGCTCAAGATGCAAGACATGCAGCTTGATTAAGCATATAATTGCTCTCTCCTGCTTGCAATTAAGATAATAAAAAATACTAATACAGCAAATAATTTAATAAGATCAACTTCAGTATAACTTAGACCTTTCAATATCACATCGGAGTTAGTTTATGTACCGTGAAAGCTAAATAGATATATTCAAAGAGCAAACACTCAAGAGACAAAATTCCATCTTTGGATATACACAGCTACTATTGACTGCAGAAGGAATTAAGCACTTGTTTCCAAAGGCTGAAGTAATCTGAATTGTGCTTTAGTGTTAGTGGAACTCTTGCTTTGTACATGAACTGACCATGGAAAGCCTAAGGAAATGAAAGCTATGAATGGAGAAGTAATGGTCCATTCCATCTGATAAAACATCTAAGATGATGATTAAAGCCCTGGTCCTGAAGCATATGATGGAAATTTGAAATACTTTGTACTGAAGTTTCAACTTTTATTCAGAGCAGTCACACAATCAGAAAGTAATAAAAGAGGAAAAGTAATCCTGGTACAGGAATCAAATTTACATTATTTTAGACTTTTATAAACCTCTAATATATAGAAAAATTGCAAAATAAAGAGAGAATGAATATACATGCTTCTTGGAAGCCACTGCATCACAGGAAATGTTATCACATAATTAAATGCTGTGTCACAATGCTTCAATCTGGGAGAAGAAAGAGAATAAAAGTAATAAAGGCAGCATTAATTGTATTGGGTCTTAACTGCTGAATATTCAGCTTTGTATCTTCAATGTAATTTTTATGACATTACTTTCATTTACTCATTGTTTGTTTTTTTTTTTTTTAAAATCTTTCCATGAAGGACACAGCTGGACTTGATTCTCTGCTCTTTGTCTTATCACAAGAGTGCAAAGTGAGCACAAAACATTACCAAACAGGCATGGTAGCATTTTGTAAGCAATTAGTAGAATGAGGTACAAACCAGGTAGAATTAGGTAAGATAAATGTGAGGCTGTGCTTTAATAATTACCTGTGTTGTATCTGGCTCTGCCCATAAAGCAGAAGCAGAGGCAAAACCACAGAGGTGTTCTCTGATTGTTACCCAGCAGATTGCACTTAAGGCCTATTAAAAGATAATGTGGAAACAAGCAGCTTTAATGGATTTATCCTGTTCTCCCGGGGCTTGGAAGAAGTGTAAAATGTTAAGTTTAGAACTAATGCACTTGCCTATGTGGGAAAATTTACCTGTGTATCTATAGGAGGAAAAAGACACTAGTGAAGCTGCATATGTGGAAAAGTCCTGAAAGTAAAGGACTGAGTCTTCAACTTAAAACAGTGTCTGAGAGAAGAACAGTTGTTTGCTGTATAAGGAAAGATTTTCTGAAGTGTTTTAGCGTGAAGTTTGAGAATAGGCAGGATTATAAAGAGCATGCATGTTGCTTCTCCTATTAATTTTCTTAAATGTTTTATTCTAGTTGATAAAGAAAAACATTTTGTTTTAAGAAAGCTGCAGTTGGTTACTTTTTCTAAAAGAACAGAAATCCAAAATATAACGGGGTTCACAGGGTGATTAGCTCACAGAATTGTTGAAGAGGTGCAGCAGCTGGGTTCTGCTCCCACGGTGTGAATATTCTATAGCTCCACTCTGACAGAGAGAAGGGGAAGACACCCCTAAAGCAACATGACAGGGAATTTCAAGCCCTAGCTGCCAGAGTGCATTGTATCATCTTACTGGTGAAGAACAGTAATCAATGACCAGAAGAGACAGCAAATTATTCATCTGGGCGGAGATACCTAATAAACTACAGAAGAAGTCCTGACTGCCTCTTGGTACAAGACAAAGCTCTCTTTCCACTCCTATAGGTTGATACACAGCCCCTTCAGCTGGAGTGAACACTTCTCCCCTTGCATGCTCAACCCATTGGTTTGTGGAACGGACAGGGCCATGTGAGCTATAAAGAACTCATAACTATTAATCAATGCAGGGTTTATTTAAAGTATTATTTATAGTTTAATAACCAATGTAGCATGGTAGTGCTTGTGTATAGTGACTAACAAAATTGTCTTATTCACAATTAAGTAATGTTCAGGAAAGGTTTATACACAAATGTTTTACAATCGGTGACTACCTGGGTAAGAGTTAATGACAATGTTTCAGAACAAGATTAATATTCAGTGGTTAAAAGAATATGAAATAAGGCTGGAGGTTTCATTACTACATTCATGGGTAAATATAAACCGCTGTTAATGAGTGACAAGTGTAATGAAGTCAGGCATTCACCGATACTCTACGGGTTTTCTATTAACATCTGGCACCACAAATGCACCTACAATTGGATGTAGTTTTTCCTTACTAGGATTACCTTAGACTTGTACGACTTGTAGTAGAAACACTCAGTAGTACTTACTGCTCTGATTATGGTTCAGTATGTAAAATCAAAGAAAATGGGTTAGGGAATGACCAGACGACATAGTGGGCATGCCCCCAGTGCAAGGCTGGGCTGTATTAGAGATCTCTGAGGTAGTTCTAAGTAAGTTGTCACATTAATACAGCAGAATATGATGCCATGAAGAAATGTTAACTTAGCTCTGGGGAGAAGTTCTGTCCACATTAACCGTCTCAATTACTGGGTCTAATTAACTTCAGCCAAATAGTGCCATTTGGTATGGTGACAGTTCTTTTCAGGCAAGCCTGAGGATCTCTATTGCATGTGGTAGGTACTCAGCTGTATTCTCATACCTGCAAAAGCTCAGCCTTCCAGTACCTACAGGATGAAGATGCTGTTATTAACATCATTGCCTGTTACGCTGACCAAAGAACATTTCTAACTCTCTTCCTCCTCCAATCATGTCACATTCAATCTTACTGATTATCTGCCGAAGGAAAGTTTATTATTAACTCAAACCGTAATCGACCTGTCTTTGCCTTTACAGTCTCTCTGAATCCTCCATGAGACTACATATGGCTGGTCTCTGGAAAAATGAGAGTGGAATACATTAGCTGAAATGTGTGAAAGCAGAGAGATTCACACAAATAAAAATGTTTCATATTTTGATACCAATTAAATCCTGCGTTTTGGTGGGTGCTGCCCCATTCTCCCTTTTGTAACCTTAGCCTCACCTGCCCAGATCCGTTCTGTAGTTTCCTGCTAAAACAAGGCTACATTCTGTCTTAAGGGGAACTTTGTAAGTTGCAAAGTCGGAGTGAAAATAGACTGGAAATCTGACACTAAATGGCGTGACCTTTCTCCGGGCAGCATTAGCCTTTTTTGTTGGCTTTCTTTAATATTTTTTTTTTCTGTACTGTCTCTATGCTCAGCCTCAACTCACAGACCTGCCTCTTCTCTTCTGAATCACTTTATCAATTTCTGTCATTAGAGAGGAATCTGTCATATAAACAGGAAGATGATATCATCTTATGCATTGAGGACAACAGCAAACTTATAAACCAAACTTATATGAAAATCGTATCATGTTGTAATGACTTTCTTGTTGTTCTCCTGTTTTTATAAGGCTGGAAGCTTCAGAATCTTAGCTCTGCAGAACTGAGACTGTCTATTGCTGTCTTTACATAGCAGCTAATTAATTTCTGGCCTGATCCTGGTCTTGACTTCTGGCCACTACCAGAATTAGATCATCATAATAACGGCAATTAGTTCTAACATGCTGGCTAGCTTTGGATATTTGATCTGGCCTATTCAAAAATTAAAGATACAGAAGATCTGAAGATTTAAATTTCTGAGAATATAAAATTTAAAAAATATATACTTTTGTAGTTGCTTGTCTAATTTCAGCTCATTACTCTCTATCTTTTAACCTTCACATCTTCATACTTGGAAAGGTAAAGATTTCTTACCATATAAAAGTCAGTTAAAAAAAATAAAAAATCACTTGCACTGGTGAAATTCTCTGTTCTCATCTGTTTGTACCATAAATACAGAATAATTTGAGGACCAGACAGTACAAATATATTAACATCCTATAAGCTCAGATATACTTGTGTAAACTAAATGCCAAACAACAATGTATAATCTATCACACAAACCACTGTTGCTTCATGAATAATCTGCAAAGAAGAAAAAAATTAAAGTCCAAATCTACATGAAGTCAGTTCTTAAAGAGAAACATGGGATACCACCTCCAGGCAAAATCTATACATGAAAACAATCCCAGACTCCTTAAATCAGGAAAAAATTACAACCAGCATGGACTTGTTAAAGTTTGCATAAAAATTTTAATACTATGCAAAGGCTCAGCATTGTGTTGTTAATTTAAAATGCAATAAAATCCATGTTTGCAAGACATGTCAGGTTGTCACAGTGTAGCCCTGATCTGGGCAGATGTGAAAACTTGAACTCTTTGGGATGTCCTTTCCTCTGTCACACAAAAAGCAAGCTATTTCCACAGCAGCCATATACCCTGTCACATGCAAATGTGTTGTTATTCATAGAGAAATGCAGCTATTTTACTCTTCTCTAGCAAAAGGCCTCTGCTATGGAAGCTGCTGTTCCTTCTATATTCCCCATGCCAGAACAGCAGCTTCCTCGCTAGACTTTCCTGGGTAAGCATCAAGGAAGAAGACAAGGCAGAGGGGTGTAAGGACTGCTGGTGCCTGGCCCACAGGGCCTACTGGCTTCTATTGCAAAGGAGTTAGATCAGCAGCATTGCTGAAGAGCAGCAGTTTTCCCCAGCAGCAGCTGCAGCTCCATACATCCCCTGAGCAGGTACAGCAGACATTTGCTGAGAGGACATAGCCTAAACAGCCATTCTGAACCGCTCAGCAAAAAGGGAAAAAGGAATGTAAACTGGATGTTTCAGTATTGGTCTTCTGTTAGAGAACGGAGTTAAGATATACTCATTTCCTGAATTCGAGCTGATGGAAATTGCTGGATATATTCCGGAATATGTAAGGTGGGAAAAACTGGATCTTGGATGAGCTAATTTAGTCTTTTTTATCACATCAGCATTCCTTTTGCTTCTTGATTGGACTCAGGAAAGAATCAACTTCATAACACAAAAGATGCTGCTTCAGTGGATTACTGCTAAATTGGATCAGGCAAAGATTGCAATCACAGCCCTGGACACTACATATGAACAGATGGTACCCTATGTAATAACTTGGAAGGCAAGACTGGCACAGCAGAATGCAATGCATTTTAATGACCTCCATTAAAACCACAAGGATTGAATGTGACAATATTTAAGGGTTTGCTCCTAATCTTGTAGAATTCAAAGCAAAAACTGTTATTATCATTAACAACTAGAGAATCAATCTCAGATTGCAGAATATACACAGAAAGAATTAATGATTTAAAAATAAGCAAATCTAGAGAGATAAACAGCATGCTAAGCTGTGTTTTGTGACTAGATTTACTGCCATCTTTGTTTAGGAATTAAACCACAGAAAGTGAAAAAATGTATATTTATAATAATTTATAATTAATTCCCATTTCCTTTAATTATCACCTATACACAGGAACAGTTTCACTACTGATTCTGGGAGTGACTCAGAATTTCTAATGACAAAGATGGCATTTTTACTCTCCTCAGAAAGACAGTATCCACAGCAACACAGAGATGAGACCATATGCGGGGACTGGACTGGTATAGTGGTTTCTAGTTGAGTGCCTCCTAATAAGTATTCTATCTCTCTCTGTACAGAATAAGGATATTAATATTATTACTCTATTGATATTCTCAATCAAGCCCAACTGTCCACACTCCATATATTGCGAAGTTACCTCTTCTTCAAGAACTTCTTTACAACCAAGAAACAAACCATGGCTTGATCTGAAGCTGCCTTTTGAGTGACACTCAATTAGCTATTTCTACTGTGGAAGAAAAAAAATAATTGGCTAGTGCTATAAATCCTTTCTTTCTCTGAATAGCGATTTTTTTTATAAAAGGATGAGAAAAAATTATTTTGTTTTTAAAAAACAGTGCTCTATATTATAATTCCTTTCACATCATGTTGGGGTTGATCATGAGATTATAAACTTCACTGAGTGCTTTACAATTGTTTTCTGATAGAATTTTAGTTTTACTTTTTTTAAAATTCTTTTTTTGTTTCTGGAGAAAATGCTGTAAAGATTGTATATGTGTAAGACCAACACAGACCAACACAGGTATGTGTCTTATAATGCAAAAAAAATAGTTTTCTGTTCAAATTCAGATTTGATGCACTTAGTTTCCAACTCATCTTAGTTATACTCTTTATGTCCAGTGGAAACTAAAATTCTCTTGCATTTCATTCACATGTAAACCTGAAATGTGTTTACTAAGTAAAGAAAATGAAGTACAGCTGATGACATCATCTTTTATTTTGCAAAAATAAATACTAATTAGGGAGATAATGAACTTATTTTCAAGAGTCATCATTTTTCTTCCTGAGATAACCTCATTTAGTCACAGTACAATGATTTTCTTCTTTACCACACTTCTTTTCACTACCCTATGAAACACCTTAAACACGTACGCCTGAAGACTCTTACCGCCCACAGAAATCTGATGCCAGGTCTCATTTGCAGTGGAAATTGGTCTTGGTGAAGTCTTTAGTGTAATTAATAATTTGTTCTAATTACCTTCCAGAGCATATTTCATGTCCTGTGCAAACAAAGTCCACATGATTTCAGCACTGATTTTTCCCATGTTCAGCTCTTGAGGGAACCTGCAATCAATCACATTATGTCAGTTCACCCGCTGCTAGAAATTATACTTACAGCTGCACAGCAGAAAAGCAAACATTTCCACAAAATAATTCCCCTAGTATGTGCTTACTGAATTTTGTGTTTTGTACAATTATATTAACCATCCAATCTTCAAATAAAAATTTCCCTTAGTCTAATATCAGGGGTCTAAGTAATTACTTGAACATTGCAAAAATTCCCTCACATGACATCTTAAATCAAGAACCATCCATCTTGTAGATAACTCCTCTCCTTTAGATAAATCTTATGAAAAAGCTTATGAAAAACCTGAAAGCAGGAGAGTATAAAACCTCACTTTTCACATGTAATTAATTTGCTTCACGGCAGCTATGATACATGCAGGTGTATTCACCATAGACTGAAATAACAGATTTTTTAATTTGTCCAAAGGAGGTTAGCAATGTAATGTGGATAGTTAGCTAGTCAACATTTACAGACATGATTTAACATGCTAATGAACTAGTACCTAATACACCTGTAGATCTCACTGTGTTGTGATATTAGCCAGAAAATACAGTTCTCCAAGCATTAACATGCTTAGAAATGACATCACACAATTTACCAGGGTTCAGACAGATTTTACTTCATAGAAGTTTCCTATAGTTTAATAAATTGACTTCCAGATAATTTAATCCTGATTCAGAAGGTAAAATTACTTGCTTATCGCATTATAACAACAGAACTCTGGCTTCAGCACTATCCCAGCCCCTTTGCCACACACCACCATTACTTTTTCCATTACTCTACTCTGCATACTTTATCACGTTCACTGACGTACAGCAATTCGAGACAGTGTGACATCGTGTATCTCAAAACTAAATAGGCACAAGGTCAGTAAAGTCATCGGCTGAACCCGGCAGAGCTCGGCTGAACCCGGCAGATCTCGGCGGAGCTCGGCTGAACCCGGCAGAGATCGGCAGAGC
>VWZY01010259.1:8770-28439 GCA_013399075.1 Chloroceryle aenea
GTCATTCCTGTCTCGCTTGCTGCTGCAGCTCACCTTCATGTACGTGGATTTTTGATGAGCTTTAGA
Source organism: Chloroceryle aenea (assembly GCA_013399075.1). Lineage (NCBI taxonomy): Eukaryota > Metazoa > Chordata > Aves > Coraciiformes > Cerylidae > Chloroceryle > Chloroceryle aenea. The sequence continues at coordinate 8,837 of VWZY01010259.1, forward strand.
GGTATGATAGGCTTGTACTCTTTATAGATATGGTTTTTGTACCTGACACTGGCATTACTCTAGTTTTAAGGACACTTTTAGAAGTAATGATAAATTTTTGTGGGCAGAAGAATTACTTTTATGTGATTTATTATTTTTACTAAAGCCAGATGTGTGTTGTCTGTGAAGATTATATATTTCATTGATTCCCCACCCCCCAGTGGTGAAATCCATTGCAATACTGCATGTGTAGTGAATCTGATATTCTTAAACATAGCAAGATGTAGAACCTCTTTTCTGTAGGACCTTGGTGACAAATAGAAGGGACTTATGACTGGATTGCTGAGTGTGTAGGAATAATTCCTGGTCAGTGCATTGGGTGTGTATTCAGTGCTGTGTCTCACAGTTAGTGATAGTTGTGGTTTGGAACATACAGGTGCCTGTAGAATCTCTGGCCTTAACCATGTTAATTAGAACTCAGAATGGCAATCAGATGACACACTTATTTGCAGGTAAAGAGTTATGAAGAAATTACATAGGGGCGTTATAAAGAGATGATTTTTTTCCCCACTCTTTTGCTTTGTACCCAGCTTGCAACTCTAAACAGTTCTTTGGCTTAATTCTGCAATACAATTTCTGAGTTAGAGGAGAGTGATGTGAAGCCAAATTCCAGGCATTAGATGTTTTTGCTGGAAGAAATGAGGTGTCCTTTTACTGTGACATTTCTGAAGTAGCTAAACATGGTAGAAAGCCTTGCTTCCCTTTGTCTAAATAACTGCTGCATTTGTGTGAACATTTATCAGCAAACATTTCGGTGTCGTAGGAGCTGGCATTTCCAGTGGACTTGCCAAGGAGACAAATCTCCCTTCCTCTGAGGCAGCACAAATCAAATCAGCTAAGACTGAGTTCTTTCTTCTAATTGTAGGAGTTCTGTCAAATCTCTTTAATATTGAGATACAGCTGACCCACTTGGCTTTGGCAAGTGTTTATGACCAGAAAAAAAGCAAAAGTTTCATCCACTGTTTAATTTATCAGCTTTGGTTGTATGAAACAACAGCTAACCAACAGTTCATTTTTGTCTGAAATGTTTTTCAGTACATTTTATTGTAATTAAAAAACAATCCTCCTGCAATCCTCTTCATAACCTGTGAAAAAGAATAGTCTTTAAGAATTTGTACATTAAGTTCTTTATTAAAAAAAATAGAAAAAAAAAGACAGGAAGCTCTTTGCAAATTACATGTTGTGAGTGTTAATAAGATGTTGTTAATAACTCAGTGCCATTAAATAGCTGATAAATTTGCACATTAAAAGCATGTGAGGGAGTTGATTGGGGGGGGAGTTGGTCAAGGGTTATCAAGCGTGGAAAGATACAGGTCAGCCATGGATGCTGGACCACCACTGCACACAGCCTGAGTTCTTGGGACCTTACAGTTGCTTTGCTTGTAACTCAGCTGTTAGAGCTGGCCTGTGTAGGATGCTCTCATAACACCCTGTTGTCTACAAAACAATAGCAGAATGTGGCTGTGGGGGGAGCACAATTGGACAATTTTTGTTACAGTTGGATTCTGGCAGTTTTAACTGGGATTTTTTACATGTTGTCATTTCAGTAGCATTTGAATTCAGAAGTGTGATATTGTGTCCTCATGTTTTCTGCACTCGTACTGTTGAGGAAGGGAAAGATTTCTTTATTTTTTTAAAAAAAAGAATGTCTTTCCAAAATCATTGCACACAAACCACTGGTGACTCGGCGGAGTTTATTATATTAGAAGATCTAAATGCTTTGCTCATATGCATTACTTGCAGGGAGAGAACATCTCCTGGACAATGGGCATGCTTTCTCCTGTCAGGAAGGCTCCTGTGGTAGCAGGAAAGACAAGACCAAAAGCAATGAGAGCTGGGATCAAACCTCCTTTAATCTTTGTCTTAATATTAGTGTGTGTGAAATGAGCATTTTTCACTCGAGTAGCTGCTGCTTACACAAGACAGTAATAGGCAGGTAATTGCTCTTTCAAACCTTGTGCTCTACAAGACACTCTGTGTTTTTAGGTGGGAGAGCTTTGCCTCAGTGACCACCCCCCTGCCCCCGGCAGGATTCCAGTCTGCATTTACACGGCTTCTGCATCTTCCCAGCACTGTTTCAGGCAGAGGAGCAGTTCTGAAAAACACCGTGGCAATTTGTGAACCTATAAGAGGAGGAAGTAATGAAAATTGAATGTGGCTAAAGCAGCCAATGATAGTTGTCACTTTCCTAAGAGTAAAAACAGTATAGTTTTTGATATTTTTGCAGTCTGTTTTGTGTTTGTTGTGTTTTGAATTTATTTTAACCAAAAACTTCTAAAAAAATGGGGTTTACTATGGCTGTAACTGAAGGAAACGAGAGAAATATTTTTGTACAAAATAACCTTTGAATTTACTAACAGCTCGAGGAGGAATGTAGTGGTTCTCCCACCCTGCGTTTTCATTAGGCTTTTTGTTAGCAGGAAATGGAAAAACATACCTTAAAAGTGGGAAATGATTGAAAGAAAGTGTCTTTCGGAGCACTTCAAGCAGCTTTACTATTTTGAACTTGCTGCTCAGTCACTGTAATTTTGAGCTTTGCAAGACCTTGGGTATTGTGAAGGAATGTTAGATCCTCTAACTGGCAGTAGGCAAACATGATTTAGAAAATGCAGTACAAAAAAAAGAAAACTAAACTAGAAGTGGTAATCTGTCATCTCCCACCAGATTTAAGCAGTCAGAGTGTCTGGATGCATGTGGTTGCGTGATGATAATTTTTCCTCATGTAAAAATAAATGTATTATCCCATAGTCTGTAGACAGTAGGTTCTCTGCTTTTAGAAACTCAAGGCACATTCTTAAATGTGTGACCCAAGACAAGGGTCACACTAGGATAAGAAGACAATCTGTATTACCAGTGTGATTTTGGTCAGCTTTTACAAGGCACATTCGATCTCATGTTGTCACAGATGCATTGTTCAAGCTTAAATGGAGAGGGGAAGAATTGCTTTGCAATTTTCGCTACGTTTGTGTTTTGGGTTTTGTAGGTTTTGTTTGGTTTAAACTGGTCGAGTATTACATTGCTGAGTTTGGTAAACACTCCTTGCCATTTCTTCCTTCTCTGTGGTATATAATTGCATTACCCCTCTCTTTAGCCAGAGCTTACACTCTGTTGAGAGAGCTCCACTGCATAGTGGATGAATCGCTAAGGCATAAATTCTAGGACTTCTTTACAGATTTAAGTTACAGTCCTTAGTTATGAAGTATTGAGACCTCCTGTTTGTTTGTTTTTCTGTCAATAGGATCTGCTTTTACACTCAAAGTTCAAGTAAATGACATCGTCAGTCATCAGTACCTGCGACAAGCAGTTGTAGAAGTGTTTGTTAACTACACAAAGACAAATTCTACTCTTACTGGTAACAATGGAGCAGTATTAATAAAAGTTCCCTACAGATTAGGATTAAGCTTAACTATTGTATCATACAAGGATGGCTACATGTTGACACCTCTGCCTTGGAAGACTGGGAGAATGCCAAGTACGTAAGAGTCTTACAGTCCTATTATTAAACTGTATCTGTCGGTAATTAAATTTCTCTCTTCCTCAGTCTGGGTGGTTACTGTCAATTGAAAGTGACTGAATGAAGTCAGTCGAGGGAGGTGGTGCCAGTCAGTGCAGATGTAAGCATGAATGATCTGTTAGAATTGTCAAAATTTTTATGATTGCCAAACAGAAGGTAGCCCTTTTTAACACTAAGTAGGTTTTATTGCATTCTGAGAAATCGGGTGCCTAGATTTAGCAAAGGGCTGGCCATGTGGTTTGGCCAAAATCATACCATCTTTAGGGATTCCTGGAGAGCCAATGCTTTGAGTCCTGTATCATGGGTATAGCCTGTTGTTAATAGCTTTCCAGCAGTATTTCCTCGTAAGCTTTCCTGTTTAACTCTTGCATGCTCTTTAAAAAATTACATGATTATTCAAAAAAAAAAAAAAAAGCTTAAGAATTCTACCCACTTTTTCATTCATAGAAGGCGTAAGACAGTAGCAAACATACAGTAGAGGTCTTTCTGCCTAACCACTAAAGATCCTGCTCTGTTTTCATGTAGTCTGTTTTTAACTACTCTCGTCCCTGTTCCTTCAGAACTGGAGATCTTACAGGGTGCTTTTTGGTTGCACAGTCTTAACAGATGTTATAACTTTCCACAGTATACTCGTCTGTGACACTTTCGTTATTCCCACAAAATCAAGCTAACGTGTGGCTGTTTGAAGATACTGTCTTAATTACTGGAAAACTGTCTGGTAAGTTTAGCATATGCAGACCATAATCTGAGCACATCTATCTACACCACCTGTAGATACACAAAAAACCCTAAGCATGTTGATATTCTCATACAATACCTGTCTAATCAAAGCCAGATTTTCAGTTAGTTGTGTAGCCGTGTCACAGTGTGTGTGGTTGTGACAAGTGCTAGACTAGAAATACACAAACTGGGGAGAAAATGGGTTGTTATGGTAAATGATTTTCTGAACAGTATTAAAACACCATTTGTGTGTTTTGCCATCACTAAGATAAAATATTACTTTGTTACAGATGCCAAATCTCAACCAAGTGTTCAGTTTCCAAAATTTTTAATAAAGCTTCCAACCAGTCACCATATTACAAATGTTACAGCCTATCTGACAGTGCCAGAGCAATTTTTGAAAGTGGACAGCTTTCTCTACACTACAGGAATTCTTCTAAATAAATCAGGTATGTAAACGAGTTGTTTAATTTTTTTAAAGGAAGAAATCCTCAAATTACTATGCATATAAGTGCATAGTATTTCAGAAAAACATATGCTTAAATTAAAGGGCCCGAACCTGCTTCCACTGCATTAATTCACAAGGGTTGGCTCTAGGAGCTTTACACCTAGCATGAAGATTGTATAGAAGCTCTGACTTGGCTGCCAGACAGTTAATCCGTTTGACAGTTAAGCCTGTTTGAAATCAAGTAGTCACTATGTATACAGAGCACAGTTGTAATAATGTTTTCTGTGCATCTGTTTCAGTGGAGAATGCGTAAGTAGTTCCATAAGTCATTTTAACTCTGCTCAGATGCAGTTGGATCTCTTAGTATTTGCTGCTCTGTTGTTTAGGTTTTGTTTTATTTATTCAATTTGCATAAATACAGAAGTCTCGGGTAGATTGCACTGTGTGCGTTTCCATCTTTCTTTTGTTCTTTCTTTCTATTCCCAGTGGACCTGAAGCCATGAGGCTTTTAAATTCATTGCAGCACATGGGGAGGCCTCTACATGCCTTACTAGAATTTGCCATGCTTTCTAATTTTCACTGAATTAAAATCATCTTAGTTATTGATATCTCTACTCTACATTTTTAAAAGCCTTTCTTATCTATATTCCACGTCTTTAAATGTAAAGCACAAGAGAATAAGCAGTGTTTCTCCCTTTCAATCTGTCTGGCATGTGTTTTAAATTATTCATATGCTCCTAAAGGAACAGGCTTCCTTTTAAGGTAGGTGGAAGCTAATTGGTATCTGATACGCCAGGAGTTTTCTCACAACCATCTTCTAACAGCCTGCATAGATTTAACATTATTCTGGTACTTACTCATTCTGTTTCAGCTTCTTTCACCACCCTGTCATACTGTGCACTCTGAAGTATTTGTGAATTGGCCTAAGGAAAAAAAGGGAAACTAACTTTCAGGCTGTGTTGTAAAGCTTTGTAAATGCAGCATTTCCTTTGAGTGCTTTGACAAGCCTCATGATTAAATACTCCATTAATTATAACTGCCAAATTACCAAGTTAGTCATTACAGGAAAGTTAAGAGGACTGTTCAACTAAGGAGAAATGCAGCAGTCGTGTATTTCCATAGGTCTTTGGTTTGATTCAATGTTACATATATTGAAATAATATGAAAATTCTTACCTATCTTTCACATGGGTTAGCTATTTTATGATCCACTTACCTGATGGGAGAACACCTTCTTCCCCACCACAAGTTTTGCTTAATCATTGATTCTACAGTCAGCATCAAATTTGTGTGTCTTTTACAGCTTTGGTATAGAAATGACTGGATTTTATTTTAATTGCAAGATTGTAGAATTCCAGAAGAAAAGCAATGTTGATTTTTATTTCACCAGGTTGGTGAAAGCTGATGGTGTAGCTGGATGTGAATGAGGACTTGCCTTTAGTTAGAATGAGCATAGATTCTTAATTCTAAATATAATTATTTTATTTTAAATACACTATGAATGGAAAATTACAAACAAGTTATTCCTCATATGCAGGTTTCAAAAGCATGGAACTAGCTCCTCTCGCTGCAATTTGTGTAAATGTTCTTTTGACTGGGAAAGAACTGAAAGTAAATGGTCCCATTCAGATTACACTTCCTCTTCCCCCGAGTACTGTAAAATCAGGAGATGCTATACCTGCGTGGACATTTGATATGAAAACGGGTAAGTGGGCTAAGTTCCTTGTTACCTACCTTTTAGCACATGCATGTAGTTTGGGGTACCTGACACTGTGTGCCATGGAACTGTGATAGCATTAATATATGATGTGGTGGTAAATAGTCACAAGTTTTATTAGAGTTCTGTATTGTTGTGGGGTTTTTTATTGACTAGCTGGAATTGTTCAAAGGAATTTCCTAGATTTCATTAGCTCAAAAAGCTTTAGTAGAGTTAATTAGCGTTCCTACTGAACAAAATGTTAGCCTCAGTAAAAATTACTATATAAAATGTACATTCTCTGAATCTTTAAGGTGATGTTAATTTGAAGCCTGGCAATTTTCTGAATGCCACCTTAAAAGAAAACAAAACAGAATTGAAGATTTGGATGCTTTTTTTCCTAAAGTATAGCTCTAAAGATCCTTTGACACTAAAACTGGAATAGATATTACTTCAGTTAACTAAAGCAATTTGGAAAATGAAATGGAGGTGAAATAAGAGTTATGAAAGGGTTCTCATAGCATGCATGGAAATTAGGGTTTATATGAATTAGGCATTTTGCATGCTTTGCTTATTGTTTCTTTGGAAAAAAGCTGGTAGTTCTCTCTCCTCACTATTTGCAGTTTGAAAATGTAAGGTGGTTTATATGAGGTTCATTTCTGTCCTTAGAATTTCACAGATGGTCCATAATAGTGTTCAGGTGTGTTAAGTATAATTCTGTAGAAGCTGGCATACCATAATACCCACCCTTTGCATTGCCAAATGGTGTGGAATCCGTGTCCTAACAATAGACCTTCCTTGGGGTAAGGAGGAGGAGTGACATTCAAGACAAGCATTGTTTATCCTGTTGTAGTTTACTAGATTAAAATGCTTTCCCACTAAGTGCTGCCAGCTAATGTTGTGTATTCATACACTTAACTGCTCCTTGATTTCTTTTTAGTCTTGGCCTTCATACACACCTCACCTTATATAATAGGATTTTTCAAATGATTTGTGTGCATACCTATGGAAGACATTTGTTAATAGAAAATAAATTCTATTAAATTAACTCTGGCAAGTAATGGTTTTGCTTCGTTTCAAAGTAAATGTTAACACAGGGGTATTTGCAATGAAATTGTCAAGAGAGCAAGCGTGTGTGTTTAGCTAAAGCTATGTAATAAATAGTTTATAGGTCAGAGGTTTCAGTTTTTCTTGTGACTTTGTGTATTTTTGGTAGTAGCTAACTTGCTAATGGTTTGAGTTTAAAAGTATCCTGCATGTTGGGTTTTTTTCAGGTGCTTGGGTAAGCCGTGGGCTAGGAATGGTGAAGGAAGCAGATGGTCAGTTAGTATGGACATACACTGCTCAACACTTAGGCTACTGGATAGCAGCTCCACTGCCTGGAACAAGAGGTATTGCAACAACTGGCAAAGAAACCACTAAGTAACCCAAGTGATGATGTATCATAAGGCTGTTGGTTTGTTTGCTCTATTTGACAACAGAAAGGGAAAAGTGACATGTAGTTTCAACATCTGGGTAACTTCTGTTTGAATTCTGATAGTGTGCCTTTGTGCATGTAGCCATTTCCTAGAAATCCCCAATGTTGTAGGGGAAAAGTCCAGATTCTATTTGAACTTTTATGTTTATCGCCATCTTTTGGAAGAAACCTGCAAGGAAACTTTGACTCTAGAGGTGTAAAACTCAGCAGGAGTGTGTTTCCCTTACTGTTGAAGATCAAATATGACAGGGCGAAATACAACGAGCAAATTAGTCTTGGGTAAAATGGTCCCAGTGGATTCTGGTTCATGTAGGCTTATTGGGTATTTTCAAATTGATACAAAGGGATTCTTGTTAGAGAAATAGGATGTCAGAATTTACATTAACTTTAAATTAGTGCAAAATTGAAGCACTAAATAGAAAATGTAGACTCTGTTTCAAAGTCAATTTGGACAACTAATACAAATGAACTTGACTGGAACTGAGTAGATGTCGTGGTGAGCCTTTAGTACTTGAGATGAACCTGTGAAGATCCATTCTATTGTAGCTGCTGTTTGTGTATTTTCTAGATTGCTGGAGTAGCAAGATGAAAAGGGAAGGATGAACCTAGTGCCATAGGAGCAGAAAATCACTGGAAAAGCACAGTTTGATTTATTAGCTATAGTTCTGCATATCAAGTGTAATTATTTGGTTTTGCTAACTATTTCTTGTCTGGTTTTATTTGCCAATTTAGAATCCATTATTAGTGCGGTTTCCAAGGACATAACAGCCTATCACACAGTGTTCCTTACAGCCATACTGGGAGGTACTGTTGTCATTATCGTTGGATTTTTTGCTGTGCTTCTTTGTTACTGCAGGTAAGCAAAAAAAGAGGGGCTCTAATAAGCTCAGTGTGAATGGAATTTAAAGTTGATAAAATAGTCTTCTGAGGTTGAGATTTGTTCCCTTAGCTAAAATATAATGTGTACCCTAATATTTCTTTTAAAAAGTGCAGTTATTACAAAACTTAATTTTAAGTTTGTGATATCACATTGCTCTACAACTTTTTAAACAAAATCTAACCTGCTGGTAGTCAGCAGTCCAGTATTTCCTGGTGTGATCTACAATCACCTTGCATCTCTTTTGCACAGGGAGAAATGTGGTCGGACACAAAAGAAGGACAAAAATACAACTAAGCTGGAGGTTATAAAGAAAGACCAGACAACATCAACAACTCACATAAATCACATCAGTGCTGTCAAAGGGTCACTAAAATTGGAGGATAAGTCACAGTTATATACGCCGAAGATTTCTTCGTACAGCCCTCAAAGGAGGATGTCCATAGACACAGAAGATGGAAAATCACGAGATGACTTTAAAATCTACACAGAGGATGCTTCTTATCAGTCATCCTGTCAGACTGATCAGTCAAGAAATTCATCCCATTCCTTGGAGCCTAATACCGGAGTTAGGCATTTCCAGCAGCCAAAGCATAGCAACAGTACTGTCTCCCAGGCTCCTAGGGACATTCCAGACCAAACCAGATACCTTTCACTGAAAGAGGAGATGTATGGGCTGTCCCATATCCCAGAACATCTGTTGCATATTTACAATCAACCTATTGCTATTCTTCAAACCTCTGACCTTTTCCACTCCCCAGAACAATTGCATCCTGCGAAGTCAGCAACTTTGCCAAGGAAAGGGCAGTTAGTGTATAGCCCCTTGATGGAACCCATCAATCGTGAGAGTTACATGCAGACGTTACCAAAAATGCCAGTGCACTCTCATCCACAGCCTTCTGTCTGCAGAGATGAAAACAGTACCTTAGACAGTGAAGAGGGTTTACCTTCTCAAACGGCAAACTGGAGCCGCTATACTAACAGCTTACTGGAATCAGTCTCTGTTCCTGGGACATTGAACGAAGCAGTTGTAATGACTCCATTTTCATCTGAACTTCAAGGCATTTCGGAACAAACGTTGTTGGAACTCTCCAAGGGAAAACCATCTCCGCATCCTCGAGCGTGGTTTGTTTCCCTGGATGGAAAGCCGATCGCTCAAGTGAGACATTCTTTCATAGATCTGAAAAAGGGTAGAAAAACAGAAAGTAATGATACCAGTCTGGACTCTGGTGTGGACATGAATGAGCATCATCCCAGTAGGAAACTGGAGAGAGAGAAAACTTTCATTAAAAATATGCCACATTCTAAGATCCTTTACTTGGAAGACCTGGATCTGAGTAGCAGTGAAAGCGGGACCACTGTTTGCACTCCAGAGGACCAGGCTGTGAGGCACATTCTGGATGGAGGGAATGGGCCAAACACAGAACAACATGAAGAAGAAAGTCTGAGAAGAAAAACTGTATCGGGAAGTCGTGAATCTGGTATTCCTTCTGCTAAAAAAAGGGATAGACCATCTATCACAAAAAGAGACAGCAAAACCAATATCTGGAAGAAAAGAGAGGAGAGACCGCTTATTCCTATAAATTAAAACACAGTGTGCTTTGTGATGTTGCTCTCCCTGCTGGTTATCAACCTCTTGGCTGCTTTTGTGATTCTGCAGTGTTGGGTTTACAAGGGAAATGTTGTTTTCTAGTATCAAGAACAGATCCCCTTTTTTAATATACCGATACAGTTACTAAACTTCAACTGGGCAAGTGATGATTCAATGTGAATTGAAAACAGGGAAATGCTACTATTAAAAGTTTCGGTTCCTAATTTTGCTGGCAGTGTAGGGAAGGCCCACATTTTAATTAGCCTTTCATTCTTGGATGCACCTCTGGGAATGCATGGTGAGAAATGTAGGCACATGTTTTAATTTTTGTGTACTTGTTGTTAATGCATTAGTAGACTAGTGTTAAAGCCACCCCTCAGCCTCGTTCCTAATCAATGTGACCATCTGTACAGTATTTTATATGTGAACTTTTCTAGGGATCTGTTACTACTTCTTTGTATAATGTAAAATGGTTCATCAGTTAGTCCCATGACACCAGCAGATGAGGTCTGTTGGATTTATCAGCAGAGCTCTATACTATTGCTGCCCTCCCTGCATACCCATCCATGTGCTGAAGGCTGTCATTCCATAGAGCAGTGGTAGAAGGGGGAAGTGTATAAGCTCTGTGGCTGCTGCAGTTCATGGTCCTCGCTGTCTTAAGATGTTGCCCATCTGCTTTGTTGTGAACTGTGGACACTGAAGACATCTGCTGTGGGGTGTCCATATCCAGCAGAAAAAGACTGGTTCTGGTAGCATTTGAAGCAGCTGCTACTACTGATTCCCAGTGTCTTCTTTTGACTTGTGAGTTTAAAATCTTCTCTGCTGCATGGTGTTGGTCCTGGTGTGCTCCACAACAGTCTTGAATCCCTGCGTATCTATAATTTACAATTTGGCACATAATGGAGTATGCAAGTTTAGACAAATTATGCCTTTGGAATAGTTTCCTTTAGCAGGAAAGGTCAGCACTGTTGTATTATATTTAAAAAAAAAATGGAAGACCGTCAGATGTTCATGTGCCTACATTTTGCCAGCCTGAGCTGCTTTTGTCTGGGTTGTGCATCACTGAGGGGTTAAACAGGCTTTAAAAGTGTTTATGAGCATGAGAGAGCAGATCGCAAAATTTGGTCTATAATGCAATATAAATGCTACTTATGACTCATCTTAGAGTTAAATTTACCAAAAGTCATGAATGCATGAAATGTAACTAAGATATGTATAGAGGAAGGAAAAGGCCATCAGAATATTCTTTATTTTTAATGTTCATCTTGTTAAAATGATCATTTCAATGTTGGCTAACAGAAAAGTAGATGCATCCCTTAATGTGCTTCATATAGTATATAGAATGTTTTTCTGTGCATTTGAAGCTGCTTCCCTGATGAAATAAGTTCCATCATTTTGGCTTTGGCAGTGTAGTGATAAATCATCCTGAAAAGGCTTTGTAAATATTTCCCTTAGAGCTTGGTTAAGGTTCTATACCAAGACCTAAACACAGAAAGCCTGTATCCGAATTGGGCGGTGATGTTGTGTGCCCTGTAGTGCACTCAGGAGTTGGGAAATAGGCTATGCAGCTGGGCTCCGGGGAGCATTCACTCAGGAAACATTACTGTGAAATGCATCTGTTATGTTGAGATTGTCAGTTGTCTGGTCCTGTTTCTAGATGGATGTGTGAGATAACAGGTGAATCCCCACAACATTCCCTGTCTCTTGATGTATGCACACAGTTATCATTCCCTTAGTCTACGGACCATCTCTGTCAAGTGGCCACTGAGTTCATTTGGTCCACGACTTTGGACTCCATCTGGCAGGAAAGATGGTGAGTGGTGTTGGAATGTTGCATGCTGAAGCCTGTACTGGTTCTACCACTGCTGTGCTTGTGCAGTTCTATCATCCCTGCATTTTACTCAGTTTAATCCAAGTTAATTCTTCATTAATCTGGTGATTTTTAATACCCTTGATATATGGCAGCCACCACAGAAGTGATGCTATATAGATAATGTATGTGTTATATAGCAATTAACATCATAACAATTCAACTCCTTTGCTGTTCTCATCCAAAATCAAATTCCTTTGAGCTACACATTGGACTTCCCCATACTTCTGCATCACCCACCAGATACACCCAGGTCCTTGAGAAAAGCCATCCCATGAATGGGTTTGCCTTTTCCTGAGGCAGGAATAACCCAGACTATTTTCCCTAGGATACTTTTTTATGTGTACTACTGGGACTTCAGCCCTTTCTATAGTACATGGGAGTTTTAACTGGATAGGGCCAGTCTGATTGGCAGATCCTCTTCTGTTAACTAACCAGGTGACTTTTGCTAAATGTGTGTTCTAATATTTGAAGGTCCCACCCCCATTGATCTCAGTGTAGTTGTTAGCAGTCCACTGTATTGTTTGACTTTCCTGGAGGCTGGTGTGTAGTAGGGAATGTGGTAAACCACTGATGAAATGATCCTCAGCTCAGCTGTCTGGGAGTGTGTTTCAGAAGTAATTCCTGTTGTCTGACTCAGTTCTTTCTGCAGTACCATGTTGCTGTAAGGCTTTTCAAGGGCCAGGATGATGTTACAAGTGTAGAGTCTTGCACCTGGGAAAGAACCCCCCCAGGTATCAGTATAGGCTGGGGACCCACCTGTTGGAAGGCAGCGAAGGGGAAAAGGACCTGGGGGTCCTGGTTGATGGGAAGCTGACCATGAGCCAACAATGTGCTCTTGTGGCCAAGAGGGCCAATGCCATTCTGGGGTGTAGCAGAAGGGGGGTGGCCAGTAGGTCGAGAGAGGTTCTCCTGCCCCTCTGCTCTGCCCTGGTAAGGCCACATCTGGAGTATTTTGCATTCCTGTGTGATCTGCTCTGGTAGGGGGTTGGACTAGATGATCTTCCAAAGTCCCTTCCAGCCCTTGACATTCTATGATTCTATGTTATGGGCATCAGAACGGGGCACTGGATAAGGTTCCAGCTATCTGGGATTTGCTTCCACCATTGTAAGCATGTGGCACTTACCCTGGGTGCAGGCAGGGACCCTCCAGTACTGGTCATCAGATTCTTGACTCATTACTTGTAAAAAAAAAAAATTAAAAAAAATTCCTTTCCATGGGATCCAGAGTAAGATTAGCCCTTCCATTCTGTCTGGGGGAACTGTATGCTGGAGACTGGAACAGATATTTTTCTGGAAGAACCCCTATTTGTATTCCTGGAGTTGGCAATCTGTTTTGTCTACCATTGGTGCTTCTTCATCTTTCCAGGTCATCCCTGCCAATGAGTTGGCATACAGGAATGGTGCACTCCACACAGATTCTGCCACATAGGTCACATGCACTGGCCTTTGGCTGGACCAGGGGGTAGCTGTGTGTTGTCCGGGTCATAATAAATAATCTCCTGCATGGCCAATTCCCTTAGGTACTGGAGACATCCCTTCATGGTGGTGCACTCGCCTGGGTGACATATATCATCTTCCTTGAAGGGGGACCTTTCCTTCATGCCTGACAGGAGTCACTTTCAGAGGCTGAGGATACCTGTACCTTTTCCAACTGCCTTGTCAATGCCTATTCTCTAGAAAGTGATCCCAGCTGCTTGGCCTCTTTCCCTTCTAATTCCAGGCTACCATGCCTGTTGTCCCAGCAGTGGATCAGCCAGGTGATAACATGCTCACCTGGAGAACAGCTGAAATCTTTTCCCATATCCTGAATTTTACTGAGAGATAGGGATTGAGCGGTTACCTCTTGTTCTGCCTCTTCCTCCTGTTCTTGTGGTGGCCCTACCTCATCCTCCTTTACTAAAGGAGCTGACTTTTGTGTCCGTTTCATCTTGTGTATAGTGGTGTCTGATAATGGCACTGGTTGATTCTCTGGTTCAGCAGCAGCATCTCTTGCTGTGGTCTGAGTAGCCACAGTGCCTGTTGCTGAGGTTGATCTCTGGGTGGTATTCTTACATAATTGCTTAACCCTAAACCAGACCTGAGCCACGTTCAGGAACGTGCTGATTCCGAACAATAGGAATATGCTTGTTTGAACATCACAAAGATATGAAAAATCTTCAGAATTCTCTGCCAGGCTAATTACAATACCCTTTGAGAAGGGGAAGATGTGGGAAGGTGCCTGCATAAATTGTCTCCCAGGTAAAAAGTGTAATTATGGGTGGTCTCCGGCAGATGGCACCCAAAGTGCAGAGATGATAGCAGCACGGACTACAGATACCAGCTAAGCCTCAGGACTGGCATTGTTGTCGTATCATAAAGCAGTATTACACACTATAACAGAACTATAACCTTAACCCAGCCCCCAGAGGTGATAAATGGCAACAGCGGGAAATTTATACAGCCAGTGAGGCATTACATAAAACAACTCTTGAGAACGAGCCCAACACCTCTGTGAGAAGATAAATTAAGATTGTCACCAGTGACTATTCCACAGATGGAATGAATGCTTGTAACCGATATAACATGTTCTGGTCAGATCCAGTGTTAGGATAATCCTTTGTACCCCTCTTTGGGTGCCAGAAAGGACTGTTGTGCTTTAACCCTAGGCAGCAACCTACACCACATGGCCGCTCACTCACTGCACCCACCCACAGTGGGATGGGAAGAATTGGGGGGGGCATAAGGTAATACTTGTGGTTTGAATAATAAATCAAATATAATAATTATGATAAAAAACCTCCAAGTTTAAAAAGAGGGAGAAATAAAACAACAAAAGGGCAAGTGCTGCACAGTGCAATTGTCCACTACGTGCTGAATGGTGCCCCAGCAGTGATCTCTCCCCCTCAGGCAACTCCCTCTCAGTTTATATACTGGGCACGACATCCTATGGTATGGAATATCCCATAGGTAGTTCAGGTCAGCTCTCCTGGCAATGCTCCATCCCAGCTGCTTGTGCCTCTGCTTGCTGGCAGAGCACAGGAAACTGAAAAACCCTACTAAGTGCTGCTTAGCAACAACAAAAGCATCGGTGTGTTACCATCCTCAGTCTGACACTAAAACCAAAACACACCACTGTACCAGCTAGGAAGGTAATTCACTCTTATCTCAGCCAAAACCAGGACGTGTGTAAAAAAGTCTTTAATTAAATTGAACAAAGGAATCTGGTTAAATTATGCAATTCATCTAATTCAGAGGTGAAGATGGCTTGTCATATTAGTATGCTTTTGGAACTCTCTTTAGGTAACTGTAGTTCAGTTTTCCTATATCAAATACATATTCACATACTATTTTTATATATATATATTCATTTCCACTGGATTTTGAGTATGACTAACTCTCTAGCCCCAAATACTGATATTTTCATCCTTTGCTTTGTTACATACATGAGCAGGAATCAATTTATGTCTTTTATGTTGATGCACATTTCTTCTGAAAGCTGCTTTGACTGCAGGTTTAATATTGCCCTGTTTTTTAGAGCTGCATCAGGTCCAATAGCTCCCTTTCAAAAATAGAATATTATATATTCTTTTGAACAATCAGAAAATCCATGGCCAGCTAATAGTTTTGAAGTGTTGATTGATATGTATCTACTTGAAATTTTGTTCACCTACAATAGCTTAAATATATTGCGGATTTTTTTTCCAATGCATTTTTTCATTGTGTGTACCAAAAAAAACACCCTATTTCCTCAAGCTTAATTGACTTGTTAAAAAATATAGTCTCCTGTAAATGGCTTTATTCATAGGAGTTCTAAACATTTTGGTTTCAAAGAAAACCCAGCCTGATACGTAACATACTTAGAAAAGACAAAATGTTATTATGAAATGTGTCTTTGTTGTCAAACTAATGATTTTCTATCTTTCTAGGTATAATTTCAACATCTGAATTTATAGGAATCACAGAATTTAATTTCTTTTTTTTTTTTTCCCTCTTAGCTCAGTATTTCAGTATAACAGTGCTAAAATGCTAGTGCTAAAATTAGGTCTGTACAAAAAAAAGCAAGGATTTGTGGCAAGGATCTTGGAAAGGCTGGGGAAACATTCTGAGGTTTTGACTTCTTTGAATGTGGAGGCTGATTACCTTGAGAATAAGAAGTGAGCTATGCCTGAAGCACCTGAAGCTACCTCTGAGGAAGGAGTGAGAAAACTGGAAAGGATACAGCTTCTTTCTGATGCTTGTTTCCAAACTGATAAGTATTTGTGCTTCAATTGAACTTATTCTTTTTGAAGAATGCAATTGTTTGCAAGAATTATGTCTCAGTTCTTCACAAGGCTGTTCCTGATCTGTCAGCTTCTGCAAAAAACCTCCATGTACATGTGTACAGTTTTAAGTGTTAGGTAGATACAGAACAGTCAAGAACAGATTTTGTCATATATTTAAGGTAAAAAGTGGTTAATAATGTTCAGGACAGTTCCCTGCCATGGTTGCAATAGATAATATCAGGATTCTTGCAGAAGGTTATACCAGTTCCAGGTCTCACTTGTGGGATAGAGTGGTTAATGGAGTTAGTCAAGGCTTGTTTCTGCAGAGTAACTCATGTGGCTCTAGGTGAGTGCTCTGATAAATTCAGGGAAGTGATCTGGCTAAATAGTATGCAGTGGTATGCACATCTGTCTCAATATGTTACCTAGTTGACAAGAATTTTCAGATTGTTACCAAATGCCATATATTATAGAAATTAAAAAAAAAACCAAAACAGAGGGGAGGATCACTTTAAAATTCCACATGATTAACTGGAAAAATCTTCATAGTATTGTCAGAAAATAAAAGAATTCTGGTATCTTGAAAACCTGAAAGCAAAACTGATCTGATGGTTAGGGACATTATTTACCACCGTAGAGTTAGAGATGATGCACAGAAGATAATCTCTAGTGTAGGAGTACTTATTTGTCTGCTTTGTTTTTATGCTGTAATTTGTACCAAAGAGTATGAACTGAAGGGGCACCAGGTTAAACTCTTCTCCTTAGTTAAAAAGTGAATCAGGTTACCAATGATACTGATCTAACACTGTGCAAAGGAAGAGGCAGTGCAGTACATCCCTTGTCTAGTACTGCATATTAGGAAAATCTGAAGATTAATTAGCCTGCTGAAGTGCCTTTCACTTTCATCAGACTTATTTTATCAGTGGGACACCTCACTACCTGAAAAGCACATTATGGCCATTTCGTTTTCTGTTAGCCAAAAATCCACCTCAATTCATAGTTAAAATGATGTAGCTTTTGAAAATATTTTAAGAGGCAGACCTAGTGTTTTTTATTTTGGAATACTGACTCCTGCATGTCGATGATGATGGTAGTTGTAAAACCTAGGGGTTTCTTTTTTTTTTTTAATCTTATGTTCAAAAAGAAATTAGAGATAATATCTTTAGCAATCTGAACAGGAGTATCTTATAAAAATGCACATATGGGATCTGATTCAACTTCATAAGTCAAGAGTAAGCATCTTGAAGTCATGGGATTTACAGGTATGAAGCTGACTGGGATTTTAACTTCAAAAATGAAATTAATATATGTTTGTATATAAAAACTACTATAATTATAAAAATTCTTTTTTTTTTCCAGCTGCTAACCTTCCTTGCCAGTAGAGCAGAAAGTGAATGGAGATAGGTACTTAATTCTTATTTTCTAGAACAATTTTTATCTGAATTTGGAGCCTAACCTGCATTGTTTATATAACCCAAGCTTCTGCTTTTGTACTTTAATTCAGTGGAATCATGCAAAACACAGTTCATTTCTAGTGGTTGGCACTAATTTGTGCCACACCTCTAGCAGTAAGCAGCTGCATTTGTGTTAAAGAATTTGTATGAAAGGTCATTTAAATTACTTTAATCTGAGTTTCATTTTCTTCTAAAAGCAGTACTCAGTGTGTTCCAATTATCAAAAGGAAAAAAGGCTTCATATTTTTCCTTCTTTTTTTTTTTTTTAAGACTGGCAGGGGAAAACTGTGTCATTATTTTTAGCACTAGTACTCTCAGCTTGAAAGTTACTGTACCAAATGTTTGTTTTTCAGTCAGTTTGAGATTTATTGAACATTCCTATATTCCTGCTCCCCAAAACGTACTGGTACTTTATTCTCCAGTTAACTGATTCAGTTCCTTGTAAGCACTTGTTGCACTTCAGTCCATGTTAGAGCAGTAATATTTTTGCAACATCTTCTTGTGTAGAAAGATAGGTTTTAGTGCTCATTAGAGCATGGAATTGATAAAAAGCCTGGCTCTGTGATGCTGAGAGGTAGGTGAACTGATGGCACTGACTGTGCTCACCACCTCGCACACTGGAGCCTTACATTCAACACACGCTTTATTAGCTTGGCAATCATTTTCCAAAACTCTCTACTATGAATATTGTTCATGTAAAACATTCTTGATATTTGGCATCCCGGGTTTAAGTATTTCTACCTTTTTATATTTTGTCAGAGGTGTCTTTTCATCTCTGTATTTACTACAGTTTCAGTGTATCTGTTGCTGAAAATGTAACTTAAGATTTGTAAAATGTTATGCAATATAATAAAAGTTTTTAAAAGTCATCTGTGTCTTTTATTTGAATCTTTTAAAGTCTTAAGTTAAGCACTTACGAACTCTCAACACTTTTTTTACTGAATATCACTAAAAAATGTTTATTTGTCATCGCCATAATTCCAGTGACAAAAGCTTGCCAGTTCTAATTCAATTATATTCTCTCTGTTCTGTTTCTATGGAAGACTTCTATATCCACATTAAATCTGGGTCTGTTTCTTGGTTGGTGCAGCTAAACTTCTCCTTGTGTAAATTGATTTCATTGTAATTGGAAAGGGGTAACCTGTTACTTCAGGTTTTGCTCTTATGTCTAATCTCTCTCATTTCACTTAGAGACTTTTTGTGCCTCCAAGAACAAATAAAATATTATTTCTGTGTGCCTAATTCTAATTCCAGCTACGAATAAGCTCAAAGTACCTAAATGCAGGTAGAAAAGACAATAGTGTGGTATGAAGAGCTTAAGAAAAACTTCAGGGTGTAATGTCCTATTCTTAATTGCATCTAATTAACACTAGTATTCCTCAAGCCTTTTTTTTTTTTTTCTCCTNTCAAAAAGAAATTAGAGATAATATCTTTAGCAATCTGAACAGGAGTATCTTATAAAAATGCACATATGGGATCTGATTCAACTTCATAAGTCAAGAGTAAGCATCTTGAAGTCATGGGATTTACAGGTATGAAGCTGACTGGGATTTTAACTTCAAAAATGAAATTAATATATGTTTATATATAAAAACTACTATAATTATAAAAATTCTTTTTTTTTTCCAGCTGCTAACCTTCCTTGCCAGTAGAGCAGAAAGTGAATGGAGATAG
>VWZY01010259.1:29536-56852 GCA_013399075.1 Chloroceryle aenea
GGGGTAACCTGTTACTTCAGGTTTTGCTCTTATGTCTAATCTCTCTCATTTCACTTAGAGACTTTTTGTGCCTCCAAGAACAAATAAAATATTATTTCTGTGTGCCTAATTCTAATTCCAGCTACGAATAAGCTCAAAGTACCTAAATGCAGGTAGAAAAGACAATAGTGTGGTATGAAGAGCTTAAGAAAAACTTCAGGGTGTAATGTCCTATTCTTAATTGCATCTAATTAACACTAGTATTCCTCAAGCCTTTTTTTTTTTTTTCTCCTTTCTAAGCTTCACAGAAACCCCATTTCAGTATTTTTACTACTGTTCAGAAGCTGCAAGACTGCAAAGAAGCACCCTGCAAAGGTTTTTCTACTGTGGGGGCACTTGCATGTTACGTGATCCCTCCTTTAATGCTCTGGGAAGATACAGTTTTCTAGTAAACTACTGGATTTCTTCTTACTCTCACAGAATAACTTTATTTTCAACCATCCCCAGAAGTATTTTTTTTAACTGTTGTCAATCCATTAGATACTTTAAAACAGATGGAGTGAACTTTCTCTCTACAGGAAGCTAAAGAAATCTGAAGAAATTTACTTCCAGTTCAACAAAATACAACAGTATCTCTTGTGATATTTCATTTCTGTATAAAAATTAGATATCTGGGCCATCAGCTCATCTGTAAATGCAAGTACTTACATCAAAATTGAGTGAAGCTCAACTTGTTATATGCCATTATAGAAGACACAAAGTCCAAACTCTGCAGATTACTCAACAGTTGAAGTATGGGTGAGTAGATGATACTGTTTTGTTTGTTCTGAACAAGTTGTTAGGCATGGCTGTCACTTCGATTTCTGTTGAAACATGGCAAAATAATTGGAAAAAGTCAAGTCACGAATCTGTCTTAAGCTTCAGTAAAATGTTCCCATTTGGCTTATACTTTCAGAGTAAAACTTAAAAAATGGCAAATTTTTATTGCACATCTTTTTTCTGTTTAATCAACAGCTGGCAGCTGGGTTGAAAGAGAAGTTTTCTTATTCAGTTAGGCTTTATATATACATTTATTGCAGGTATTGATGTTTAAATCTTCATTACACTGTGGGGTTTTTTTCTATCTTGCTATTATTGCATATTTAATAGAATTTTTTTCACCATAATGCTAAAATGAATCTTGCTTAATTTATTACACCTCTGAATAAGAGCCATTACCTATCTGGTCTTTTAAGAATAGAAAAACTTTCTGCATTTTACATTCATGTAATTTACTTGACTGAAGGTTAATAACTTGCAAATAAGAAATAGTGACAATTTTACAAGTATATGGATATTTTCTGAAATATCTTTTCACCAGCCAAATCAGTTCCTCTGAGACTTTACATGAACATTTCTCACAGCATTGAGCAGCACTGAGTTAATTTTTGTTGTACTTAGAGTTTAAGTTATCTGATTATTCAGTTATTCATTTGCTTCTTGGTCTTTAATAAATCCTGTGTGGAGTATAAAAAAAATATAGCCATGTTATCTAAATCAAGACAATCCTGAGCTGGTATGCATTGGAATTCCTTCCAATAATAAATCTAGTTTTCCTGTCTTCAAGTTCAAATGCTTATGTTTACGTGATGGTCTTATTTTGAGCCTCAGTGGGTGGGTGGTTGGATGGCATTTCCCACATCCTTATTGCCCTTTTTTGATGAATGTCTTGCAGTGCAGATTTTGATTTCAGCATTCAAATCCATGGTATATCATAAAATTGTGGAATTCTTACAGCCATCTCTTTTAAAGTAACTACTTTGTCATCAGTCAAACTGATGCTGGCTTCTCAGAGCATTATGAATGTCACTGTTCCTAATGGTACTGGACTTCCCAGAAAATGCTGTTTCAAAATAGTTTAGAGTAATCCTTACTATTCATGGAAAAATCACTGCTGTTCTGATCAGATTCTCCTAAATGGAGGTAGCTAAAAAATCTTAAATCCTTCTAGGACTGGCAGCAAAAACTTCTAAGACACAAGCATATTTGTTGATGATTGTTATAGTAATCTGTATTAGTTTTTATTTTCACTGCTTTGATTCTCCATAATGAATTAATGGTATAAAAGAACCAGCAATCTGTAGAACTGTACATACTCATTTTTACAACTCCTTAATTTTGTGGGTTTTGTCCTCTACTTCTACGCCTGGAATCTTAGCAAATTTCTGGTGGCACTTTCTTAGGGGGGAAAAAAAAAAGCCAAGTGCTGACTTCATCTCCTGGATAATACAATTGAGAAGTTAGTAAGGTATGGTTAGATTTAATTGGGGAAGATTCTGAAGAGATACATTATGCCTGTGCTCTGGGAAAGCAGAGTTCAAAAAACCTCCAAAATCTTCTCATGTTGGGTTGGTTACTGTGGCCCTCTTTTTGCATCATGTTCTCAACTGCGAGTGCACCTAAAGAAGTGAGAAAGGCACGTTATGTAAGCTAGGATGTATTTGCATCTGTTATCCCTATAAGGGTACCAAAGTGCAATGTATACAGGCAGAGAATGATCAACCTCTCATAGTTTATGATGTTAATTTTGCTTATCTCAGTATCTTTCTGTAGCTAAGTAAGTCTAATTCAATGCCAAGTCTGTGTGACTTGTGTAGAGGGAATTAACAACAATTAATAGACAGCTCGAGACTAGGATACAAAAAAAAAAAAAGAACCTGATTAGTACCTGTCTAAAAATAGAAGTGTGGAGAATGGCAAAAGGCAGCTAAACAATCATGACATAGGTGACACTCATATACCTGAAAACAAAGCCACATTAACAGAATGAAAAGCTTGGTTAATAAGCAGTTACCCTTTTGTCATAAAGTACTAGCTGCCACAAGAAGTAGCCTAGCCCAAAATAGTAATTTTTAGTGGGCTTTGAGTCAGCTGATCAAATCCTGAGACAAGTAAATAACGTCCCTTAACAGCAAAGGGGACAGCTGCTGTGGCAGCAAGAGACCCTTTTGTGTGGTTGAACCTTTAGGTCCCTTGGAAGCACACCAGGGTGGAAGCTGCACACATTTCTTCTGCAGGTTGAAATGGATCTTCTGTGACAGGGCTTGACACCAGGTTTATCTTTGCGGTGCTGTAAACGTATATAAACATACCTTCCCCCCCTCAGTACTAGAGGAAGAGGCCCCAAGTCGGTAATTCCAGTACGCTCTGAAGAAGACACGGGTGTAAGTTCAGTATCCTTCTGTTCGGTGTCCAGTGTCGGTTTCCCTCTGCAGAACTAACAGTTGTGCTACAGCCGGGCCGGGGTGCTCGGCACCTTTTGCTGCCTCCTCCCGCCTTTTGAGGAGCGCGTGGCCCATGGCCGCCAGGGCCTCACGGGCTGACCCCCGTGGCAACAGCACGGCCGCCATTTGCAGCGGCTTCGCCTCTGCACTCCCCTGCCCACCTCCATGGTAGCCATGCCCAGGTCAGGCGCCCACAAGGCCAGTGACTGCCCCCGCCGGCCTCCTGCCCCCTGTTGCAGCGTTGGCCTTGGGGCCGTGAACACGCTCCGTGTGCGGCCGTTGTTTTCACGGTCCTTTCTTTATCGGTTAGGTCTTGTCATAAAGTGCAGGGTTGCCCCCTCGCATGGCTCTGTTCTCTTCCCTCGGCACCCCTCGATTCCTTTTTAACGCATGTGTTTTATTACGTGCTTTTTTTGAAGTCAATACAGTTTGGAAAACATTTACCAGAAAGGTAGGCTGGCTTCTGTTTTGTGGCACAGTTGCTGGGGGGAACTGTTGTACTCCCTATAGTCCATAAAAATGTGTTTATTTTGTCTTTACATTAATTTTTTGTATCATTTAGTCAAATGATTGATACTTATGAATCTTCTAATAATATTACCATAATTTTGAGTAGTTTTTACTGGAACATAAATGGATACAATGTGATAATGGTCTAAATGCACAACAAAAGTCTTTTTGTCTTGTGCGAGGCTTCTTTCTCTGAAGTGCCTTTTCATTTCAGAAGTGCTGGAAAGTGGCAGAGATGAGGCAGAGCTCCCAGAGAAGCAGGAGGAATCGTCTAAGGGGCCCTGGGGAAGCCAGAGGAATGGAATTGAGATGAGGTTATGAGAAGGCAGCAGGACTCTGGACCACGTCAAAATGGCTGCCTCCTCATGCCAAATGGCGGAGGAAAACTTTTGATGAGGAAAAGCTGATTGAGCTGTAGGACCTTGATCCAGATCAGTGCAGAGGTGAGAAGAAGGTTAGACAGATTTATTTTTTTTTTTGAATGCTATGTTCACAAAAGAAACAGCTGGGGATGCAGGTGTCTGCATCAGAAAGAGCTGATGAGTGGTGGGTGGAAGACACTATGTAGGCACTTGATATGGTGGCATGATACAGCAACTCGTGTGAGAGCTGGTCACAACTGGGAGTGTGACCTCGGTCAAATCAAGTGGACAAGTCAAAATGGAAGGATCGAAGTGGCTGTTGTTTACTCAAGTGATGTGTCAAATAATTGTCAGAGTTTATTCTTTCAACCAATCTATAAGGCCTGTGCCAGCAGGTTGAGGCTAGAGAGTAGGGAACTGGAAGAGAATGTATAGAAAAGTTCCTTGATGCAACATTCTTAAGCAAAGTACTCAGGATGTAATTTTCAGCTAGGTATTACAGACTTCTTGTAATATTTGGACCAGCTTTGTGTCGTGTTCCTTGTCTTCACCACTGTGTCATCTCTCCTGAATGATGGTTTAGGAAAAGTAAAAAACATGTATTTCACTTTTTTTTCCCCTTTCTTTCCTACTAGACATAGGATGCCATAACTTTAACAGACATACAGAAATGTATAGTATCTGCTTTGAAGGAAGAGAAATATTAAGGTAATGCCAGTCTGTGGTCTTGTCATTTATACAGTTCTCAGTGCTGGGCTTGAGAAAGGTACCTGGCAGTGCATGCACCTTGCTAAACTTTTGAAGGATAGGATTGCAAACTTATATAAAGGACTAAGTTTCAGATTTTGTTGAACTTTTTCAGAGAAAGAGCTTTAGAAAAGAAGCTGTTGCAGTAAATGTTACAGATTAAACAGCTATGTTGTGCATATTTCCAACCCACAGTTTTCCAACTCGTAGTGTAGGAAATCCTAGTGAGCTAATAGGGAATACTGTTATATTTGGTGGTTGTATACAACGTAGGACAGACTGCTCCCATTTGCAGTTACAAGCTGTTCCATGACATGAAACAAGATGTGTCATTTTACATTTGCAAATTGATTGCCTTTTGAACTATTCCTGTCCTAGATCTGGGCTGGTATTTATTCACCTTTCATTCTGTCTGGTTTACTAGCCTCAGAGTACAAGTGATTTTAGTCCTCATCCTCTTGAAATGTTACAGAATGCAAAGTGACACTTCTTTTTCATCATCAAAGCAGTTCAGCCAGTACAGATCTTTGTCAGCATGCCCAGCAGCTTGAATAGCCTATTCCTAGTATGAGAACCCTTGTGCTATGTGGCAGGATCCAGCTATATTAATGGTCATTAGAAATAACTGTTGTGTAATAGTGCATTTTTTAACTCATGCTCTTTGAGATGGCATTTGCCTCTTGATTTGTTTTATCGTATTTTAAGGCAATGAGAGCTTCATCTTTAGTATCAGTACATAAAAGCTTCTTGAACTCCTGAGTTCTGGAGGCTTTGTAAGAGCAACAGATGAGTAGCATTATCCATCTGTCTTCTCCCTGAACTGTTACCATGAAGTGTCTGCATAACAGGGGATTATTTGGCCCTTATGGGATGCAGTTTTGAATACCACTGGACATCATTTCTGAATTCAATTTTGAAGTGGAAAGCTGAAGAAAATTTAATTTCCCACCTCTATGGAAGTTCAAATCTCCATTTTCTGTCTACTTGGGAAGTCTCTGGTTTCCAGAATTTAAGCTATGTGAAATCATGCAGGAAAGGGAACTCTGCCCTTCTCTTGTTGAAATTGTGCTGGTTTAACTCAAGATTTATTGAGCTAGAGCTTTATTCATTATGTTTTTCAAGCAGATTTGGCTGCCTTTTTCATATTCTAGCAGCTGTTGGATACAGAAGGTGAAGAATTCCTTTACCACTACTTCCTTACCCCCTTCATCCCCTAAAAATTCACTGTGAAGTACTGGTCTTCCCATCTCTGGGAGAAAAGGATTTCTGTGCCCACCTTGGGGTTAGGTATTCTCATTTCTATGCCTTGTTCCTGTTCTGTACACACATAATTACATTGTGCCTAAGCCCACAAGTTTTTTCCAGGATAAATATTTATTTTCCTGTGGAGTTAAGTCTGATAGATGCTCCCTGTCTTGGCTGAGAATTAATTATATTTATTTCTAAAGTGTGTTTCACAAAGGCTTTATCCCAGGAACCTCTAAATAATGTGGAGCAGGACAGTAAGAAATTTTATTCCAAAGAAGCTCTTAAAAGAGGAAGATAAACATGGTATCAAAGATTTTGGGAATCAGAAGAGTTATTAGACTTCTGAAATCTCCTGCAAATCATGAAAGCAGAAGATATATCTCGTCAGAATTACTGACTTAGTATTGTATGACTTAAAAGTAGGATGACCTTGTGGTTTAATGAAAGACCCAAGGCTGTGGAGAATCTAATCCTGGTTCTTTTATAGACACCCTCAGTGACCTTGTGCAAAATTGCTGAATGTCTCAGTTTTCTGTCAGTTCTCTATCCTTTCTTCCCTGCCTTGTCTGTTTAGATTGATCCCTTCTTTTAAGGAGAGGGAGTTCTGGGCTCTCAGTAGATCCTGAGCAAGTTCTCTCAGTGTATACTGACAGTGACACAGTGGAGTCCTGATCAGCTACTTTCTGCTTTCCTAATAATCATTGAGCAATGGTGGTAAGTTTGAGATTTTAATTTGTTGAAAAAAGCACTGATATCTGTGATGTCCCCGAGCTGAGCAGTCATTTCTGAGTAAAGCCACACAGGCAGACATGCCTGGAAGACATCAGCCACTCACAGTCTTTCCACAGAATTTCAAAAGATAGAAACATAAGACAAGAACAACAAAGACCCCAAATCAGAAAAACCTACTTCCCTTCTTCACCTCTACCAGAAGTATGAAGCTCAGGTTCTGATAGGCACCTGGAGTGGAGCGCAGCATTGATAAACTGGGGTACATCTGCAGTGGACCATTGAGTGTTCAGTCCTGTCAATAATCTTCACTTTATGTTATTTTAAAATATATTTTTAAATAATGTGGGAGTCATATTTATTCTTCTACTGATACCATCAACATGATCCCATTTGTGATTTCCTGACTCCTCAATGATTTAACCATTGTTAATATACTGTTGGCTAGGGTTCTGAGTGTGAAACACAATATTTATTATATACAGCTGTATTATGCTGGTAAAGGGGCAACAGAGAAAACCCACAAATTAAGATCTTTTCCATTAAAGGATTTTGAAACACTACAGTTGCTGATGCCTCACCTGACAACTGCAGATTTGGTTTTTTTTCTTTCAGTTACCTGATGTGAGGAAGATCGATTGTTTTTTGGGTGGTTTTTTTCCTTTGCAGCCATCACTGGTTGAAATGATTAGAAGCATTCACTGTTATGTCAGTGCAGATAGTGAAAAATTACTTTTTTGTGATATCACTTCTTTGTGATATCCACAGTGATCACATCAAAAGGAAGAGTTTGGTTTCCCGAATATCTATCTGCTCATAAACTTTTTAACCTCATGTTTCTTCACATTGTTTTGTTTGGGTTAGGTTTTTTTCACCAATCATACAAAAAAAAAAGTCCAAATGATTTTTTTTTTTTATTTTTAAACTTTTTGGTGGTGCTGTTTAACTGGTACCTATAGAGTGTAAAGTTTATTAGATAAGTGTTTTACTAATTTAAAACATTGTGATTCTTGTTAAAAGCTTAAAATTCTAATGCTGCCTGCAACATCTGGCAGGACAGTAAGGACATTATCCTAACACTAACCTGCAAATGCATTTTCTGTAATATATGGGGGTTTTGTGAGGGCCTGTCCATCTCACTTTATTACAGCTCATCTAGAAGACCTTGCAGTTAAACAAAACCCCCAGATGAACTGCTTAGTGGGAAAAGTGCTGCATAAAGTTTTATACAATACATGACCTTTAAAGGTCTACCTCAGAGTGGAGCAGAGAAATAATAATTAATACAAATTTATTTTGGCACCATAAAGTAAAGCAGTTTTGATTCTACCGACTACAGAGTCATTTCAAGTGCTAGGAACCCAAGTTTAATGTGTGGTTTACAGTTCTTCCTCTCCACTTTTGCTTCACTTCAGTTTCTACAAATGACATTGTCTAGCGGGGACTCAGATTTGCAAAAGTATGTTTTTAATGACATTACAAAAAAGATTAATACTGACAGTTTTTTATATATATTTCCTATGTGGGGCCAACTTTTCCAGCCTATTTCCTTCAGTGATATCTGGAGAGGATCCGATAAGCTTTATACTGCTTTTGACAGGTCAAAGGGCATTGTCTTCCCCTTCACTCCAGCTGCCAACAGCAAAGTTAGACATGTGTTATCACCATCACACAGGAAGCTGTGAGTCTGCTTGTGTTCAGCAAAGTACAAATACAGGAAGAGTATCTAGTGCAAGTATCCATTTTAAACCTTTTACAGGTGGTATCACCTCTTGAAGTGGGGCTGCATAATGTTAAAAGAATAATTACTTATTTGATAAAAAGCAAAGCTGTAGAGGGATTAACTGATAATGAATTGAGCATGAAGTTCATCTGAACGGATGTATTTTCATACTGCCAATTAAGAAACAGGATGTGAGTTGCCTTAAATTTGTTCTAAATTCCCTCATGTTGACATACAGTGTGTTCTGTAGGAAGATTTAAATGATGCACAATGTATTAGCAAGCTCCTTTAATGAAATGTTGTGGGCCATGACAGCCTAGTGATGATAAAAGTGGGTTTTCCAGTTTTCTGCAGTTTTGCAACATGAAATTGCCTTAATCAGAGCTTTGTTTTCAGCATTGATAGCCAGTATTTTGGAACCATGCTCATTAGTGCTAAATTTGGATCTGTTTGCCGCTTGTCTTCTGCTTCCGGTACATTGTTTACTGCTTCAGGAAAGTCTTCCCAATACATTATACTAGTTCCTATCCCAATGGCTTTTGCTCAACACAGAACAAATGAGGTCAGGCACACTGAGTTCCAACTCCTGTCTCTAAGGTCCAGTTGAAGCTCTACTACAATGTACTGCTACTACCTGGAAGTTCTAGGCCACACCATCAATAGCACACAGATATCTGTGGGAATAGAGGACTACAAAAAATAGAGTTAAACCCACTACTTGCTGTTGCCTTCATTAGGTTTGCCTTCGCCCAGCTCTCCAGTCTGTCCAGATCTCGCTGGATGGCAGCAGAGCCTTCCAGTCTATCAGCTGCTCCTGATAGATCCTCAATTACTTGCTGAGGGTACACTCTATCCCTTCATCCAGGTCATTGGTGAAGACGTTGAATAAGACTTGACCCAGAACTGACCCCTGGGGAACACCACTGCTTACAGGTGACCAGCTGGACTCTGCACCACTGATCACAACCCTCTGAGCCCTATTGTTCAGCCAGGTCTTGACCCATCTCATCATCTGCTCTTCTAGCCCACAGTTCTAAGGATGTTATGGGAGACAGTGTCAAAAGCCTTGCTGAAGTCAAGATAGACAACAATGATAACCATAACTTACCCTCTACCTGGCATTCTGCCTTAGTTCTAAAAGTCATTAGCTTTCTCATACCCTAAAGGGGTGTCCAAAAAGCTTCCATTACTATCAGTGAAAAGTGGCTCTGGTGGTTTTCCAGTATTACCAGTGTTAGACACTGGATTTATCTACCTGTAGAGTCAGTAAGTCAGTGTATTGAAACATAATTTTGCCACATATGTTATTCTATTTTTAGTCCTTTGTTCTTCTCACATTAATGAGTATGCTAAAAATGCTCTGATAGAAGGGAAGTTGCTAAGGTTATGGTGGTCCTGAAAGTGATGTTTATGATGCACTGCTGGAACAAGATGTTATACTACAATTTCTTTTTATATCTGTGAGTCATTTGAATTATACCTGAGGATTTCCATGACATGGAAAAATTCCTAGATGGCATAAGGCCAGCAGAGCTTTATTTATATCCTCTGCTGCAGGTATAGTAAGCATACAAGCAGTCCTTGTGTGACAGGTGGAAGGAATTCATGCTGACTGGTAAACACTTCTTGTTCTTATCTTGTGCGGTTTTATCTGGTGGCTGTCTCTCTGTCGAAGGTAAGACAGGACCATGACTAGAGAAAACCAAATAACTATTACCCATAGAGCAAGAAGGAATGGAACACTGTCACTGTACTATCATTCTTTTCTTCATGTGACTTCTGATGTTGGAAGAAATTAGCAAAAAATAATTCGATCTAAGTTATTTCATTCCAGTCTTCAATCTTACTAAAGGAATTTTATTTGGATGGAAGCTGCTTCAAGCAACACAGTGTCACATTGTGAAACTGTGCTTGTTTTCTGATCTTTTGTCACCAGAGGGGGTTGGAGTTCTTTGCAATTTATAGAAGCTGATGTTCCCCTTTAACTAGGAGAGGATGTCTGGGTTGGGGGTTTTTTTGAGGATAAAAGAAGGCCTTCTCATTATGGGGTTATTGTTGTATTGTACTGATTTTAAATTGTAAACTAAATTTATGTGATGTAAATCTTAGGTCAAAACAATGGAGAGTTGGTAAGAAAACAATCGTTCCTTACTGCTTTTTACTTTGTAGTTTGATGTCAAATACATAGTTGTAATTTTTATGATATAAAAAACATTCTTGGGCATGGTCATACTGTTAAGCAGTGAAATTCCTAGAATAGGAATTGGGAGGAAATCCCTGTGAGAAACTTAATTTTTTTAGGGAACCATTGCAATGTGAATCCAAGTCATCATCTAGCCAGGGTGAAGTAAATGAAAGAATGATCCATTGTCTACCTGAGACACTATCCCTGTTTGTGGTGTTATTTGTAGGATGCCAGCATCCTGTATAAGGGCTCTCCTCTTGTTTAGTGATAAAGTGACAAATCATTGCCTTGTTTCAGAATCCTTACTGTGAAAAGTTTTGGAAAAGGCAATAACAGAACTCTAGGTCTTTTGCTTGTTTGTTTTTCTGCTGGGTAACCGCTGAAGAATCTGACATGCTAGGAGATTCTATACATCCTTGGCTCCTTCAGTCAATTCTAAGAATGCACATCTAGGAGGAGGAGTGCATTCTTGGAAATGCTTAGGAAATATTAGTCTATATTGTGGCTGGAAGCGTCATGGGGGTTGGACCTTTCTCTAGAAAATCTCACTGTGCAGCAATAAACTGATTTCATATCTTGCATATCTGGTGGCAATTTAAAATCTCTCAAACATCAGCAATGCTTCTGGAAGATCTCTGTGCACAGCTGAGTGGCTTTGCAGGGCTATGGCAGTAGCTTTTGCATTTTATGCCTTCCCATTTCCAGCATCTGCGAATATTTATTATGTGAGTTTGTTTAGAATTAAAGTAATAGAACACAGAAAATGCAGTATTTTTAGGAAAGGAAGGGTTTATATAGTCAGAAGACTATATGCATCCCTTGTAAGGAACAGCATTATAGAGGCCCATTATTTGTTCCTGAAAAGGAACACAGCTTTTTTCCTTTCAGCTTTGTTTAGTTTACTTCAATGTTCTGTTGAAAATTCCAACAAAAAAAAAAAAAGGAAAAAAGAGACAAAAAAAGAATAAAATCTCTTGGGCATTGCACTAGTGAAAAATATAGCTTACACTTTACTAGAGTTTTTTCTTGAATTACTGAAGAATTGAAGAGGGATTACATTCTCACTCTTTGCTGCTGCTGTTACTGAGAACAGCTGACTTCACAGATCAGATGTAGGGCATCAGAAAAACTTGCCACAATATGAGCTGCAATTTACTTTGTATTTGCTCTTGGGAACTTTGAGCAGAGGTCAGCACAACTTTCATTGCCACTCCCTTTTGTATTCCCACACTTTTTCCCACACTTGAATGAATCTATATAGTGCTCATTTATGACCATTGTGGTGTTTTCTGTTTAAGATATGACGCATGTTTTTGAAACCAAGTATGATTCAAATTTATAAGTGGAGTTCTATGAGATACTGTCATTAATTCAGTCCTATTTCTGTCAGTAAAATAAGGACTCTTTTCTCTTGTTTTCAAGACAGAAATACTTTTCCTTATACTTGCAGTTGGTTGTCCACTGAAGAATTTTTCAAATTCTACTTTTTTTCTTTCTTTTTCCAACAGTGTTTTTATTTTAGAATGCTGTCTGACATGCACATATTCTTCAGCACTACTGTCTTGTCACTGAGGATTAAAAATGCAAGGGTAGGCACTGCCTGTGCACTATGAATTTTAGACTGCACCCCAGTTACCTCCTCCTAGCTTATTATTTGTTCTGACCTTTGTCCCTAGCTGAAAGATGTAAAGACTACGAACCAAACATTAATTTGGCATGTTTTACTTTCTCAAAGAAAAAGACACAGAGACAAAAGACCAAAAAAAAAGATAATTTTTTTTAATACTTGTTTGAAACATCAGGTAGAGACTTTCACTTTACTAAGAAATTCCTAGTTCTTTGTTATATGTGATAGTTCCAAATGTATTACAGCTGGTAATAGAGAAGATTCTTGTAGGTCACAGTCTTCCCATCATAAACTGTTTGTACTGTTCTTCAGCTGTTCAAATAAACATACTGCTGCTTCTTGTCTTCCTGCTGAGAAATTAGTACCTAAGCCCAAAGAAACAGGTGTCATACTACATTACCAAGCAGAATAGTGTTTTGTTTGGAAGACCTTTCTAGTGATGTTGTCAAGTTTTGCTTATTGTCTTTAATATTAAAGATACCAAGTTTTAAAGAGTTTACAAGGGTGAGAGTTAACAGGGAAACTAACTATGTTTGTATATCTTTTAAGACAAATGTGTATTTGACTGATACAAATATTTCTCTGTTGACCCTGTGCTGAGCAGGTTGGCTTGCACAACAACTCTAAATTCCTTCCAGCCTGAATGACTTTGATATTCTGTGCTGGTGACAGTTACTCTGTGATACAAGTAATCCATTTATCCTAGACAGGTAAGCCAATAAAAGACCAGATGGTCCCATCAGCTCTTGCTCCTGTTTGGTAGTTATTGTTTTCATGCTGCATTTTGGTGGTCTGCATACAGGCAGAGCTCTTGTGTTGTGGAATCACGTTAATGTCAGGTGATATTTGTCCACAGTCTGGACAATGAACTAAATAGAGTGGTACTGGCACGTTGAAGTGTTCAGCTCTAGAATACCAAAAATCTAATGAAATTGCATTGACACCAAAGCAATTCTATTCTGTGATCTTGAATATCTTGTGGTAAGAAGAACTTAAACTGCTCTGGAATATAATATGAATAGCACATGTAATATTAATCACAGTGTATTTCAGAAAGCCTGTTTAAAAAATGCACAAGGAAAGGCTTAGATTTCTGAGATGTGCAGAGCTATCAGCTAACTCAATTTATAGCTGATAACCCCTTGTCAATAATGGGTCTTCTCTCATAGACAAGAAGACATCAGTCAAAACAAAGCAAGTTTCATTGTATCCTGTTCTGAAAAATAATCTTTCCTCATTTTCAGCACAGCAGAGATGCCATTATAATAGCCATGATACTTTTCCTAAGTAAAAATACATTCATAAGGAAGGTTGAAAATATCTGTCATATATTTGAGTTTTAAAGTTAGTAAAGAAGCAGCAAGCAAGGCTCATTATTGTTAGCCTAAAGATTTTTAGATTATTAGTATTACGACATCAAAAAGTAATGAAAAAAGTTTATTTTTTTCTGTGAAAAATATCATAGAAATCAGACACTTGGTGAAAAGTTTTGAGGGAGGAGCAATCAGTCAAGCCTTCTCTGTCAAAAATTCAGTATTAATGATAATAAAATTTAATATTTTCTGAAGAACAGCACTTGATAAATTTCTGACCAGCTTTAGTTCAAATTGTTTTATTTGATAATACCTGTATTACTGCAAAATGATTCTCTGGGTAAAGAGCAAGACATTCAAGAGCAGTTTGTCTGCTGGCATTTATTAGCTGTGGGAAAGTCACCTTTTTGCAATTTTATTTTCCAAATGTAATTCCTGTAGCATGAAGGTCGTAAGCACTGTGGTTTCTATAATTAAGTGTAGCTTCATTTGCTCTGTTTTGAACCCGCTGTATTTTTCTATTATAAGGGTGTTATTTTCAGTATTCTGTTCCCATGGGAAGTTTTATTTATCAGCTTCATCAAATGCCTTGTTATGAAAATGTATACTCAAAGCTTTGCTAGGTTAGATGATTATTTTGTATCAAATATCACCATCTGTTCTTATTTGACAAAAATACAGATGATCAGGCTAGAGGTGCCTTAACATCAGTGTGAGTTTAAAGTTCAGATGTTAGATACACTGGCGTAAGCTGTATCTTCCTTCCTACCATAGAATTTGAGTGAGAAAAGGATTAGAGGTGCTGCTTCTGTAGTTGGTTCCTGTTTCATTGCAAAGGCACACCCTCAGAATGTGGGAAGCAATTGTCTTTTTCCTAAATGCAGACTTGAGTGCTGTGATTACCTTTGACTGGTAGAGCATTTTGCTTTCTGTAAACATTTGCTACATGGACAGGATGGGGCATAGTGAGAATGGAGTTAAAATCTGGGGGGAGTTTCTGCTGCTGCTGCAATTCACTTTTAGTTAGCAGCTGATTTTTGTGTGGTGCCATAAATCAGGTAGCCATAAAAAGAAAAATCATTGCGCAATTCTGAAGGAAGTGGAATATGATAAACTCCTGTTTACAGGCTGAGTGACTTCCTTTCAAGCCCTCCTCCTTTTTTAGGAAACAAAAATCACCCTAAACTATTTGATGAATTAATGTCTATTGAATATATTCAATGCATATTAATTCCTGTTGTAATGGGGCATAGAGACCTTAACTGGGGACTCTGGGGCTCATTGTGCTGTGCGCTGTACAAATGCATATTGAAAAGTCTGAGCTGGCTCTAAAGGCTCTACATTTTAATCACCCAACAGAGAAAGGAAAGGGCTTTCTCCTTTCTGACTGTAGGATATCTGATGCAAGTCTGCAGTAGGCTAAGGAAGCTTCCGAAAGATGCTTTTCTTGATGAGGAGCCCCACCATTAGAAGATGTCTGCTCAGTCTGGGAATGGATTTGCAGTAAGTGCAAAGCTGCTACAACTTGTATGTAGTTTCTCTGCTTCATTAAAATGCTGGAACTCAACACAGATTTTAAATCAAGGCCTGAAGTACTGCACTGAAGGAGGGCTGTGATCTTCAGTTTGACTGTGTTCTGTCATTCATTGTAAGCTAAACTGATTTATTATGTTCATCAATGAGGTACAGCTTAACTTTTTCAGTTTTCAATGGTATTTCATGATATTATTGTATTGTTTAGGAACTCGGTTCTTGGGCCCTGCATCCATTGTGGCACACAGATGAGCATGTACACGACAAGTGATTGGCCCTGCCTGAGAATGTTTGTAATCTACATGTAAGAGAAACAAGAGGTGAGTAATTAAATGGTCAAGAAGACAAATGAAAAAATCCTGTAGAAGTAGATATATAGAAATTTGCTCTTGAACCCTGGAGTGCTTTTTATCCCATTTCCCTAGGAACAGAGAACGGAAAATTGTTAAGCTTCAGCATTTTGGTGGAACAAATAACTTATTTTAAAATCCAATCATTAAACCAGTTTCTCATGGCCAGCCAACAATAAGCTAGATGGCTTCATGTGATTTCTCACCAGCGTTCTCTGTGTAGCTATGGCATAAGGGAATATGAAATTATCAGTGAAGTTTTCACTAGTTTGCTGCTTAGTCTTCTAATCACGAAGTCAGACCTCTGCCTAATACTATGAAAGGATGGGAGAAGTTTTCAAGGTTTTAAGCTATGCACTGTCTACAGAGAATGTAATTTTTCAAACTGCTATGTCTGCCGCTGTAAATGATTCTGACTAATAGAAGCACGTCAATTTTTCCTTTATTAATATGCCCAGTGTTAGATGTGATCATAAACTACACATCTTCATTTGTAGCTTGGAGTTTAGAAATCCCCATAGGCCAATTGAGGAAGTGTAAAGAGACCAACCCGAAATGTCCTGGGAGAATTTCCAAGAAAAGCAAAGCAACCAGAAATGGGAATCCAAATAACATCTTTTATTTTCTCTGCCCTAAATTCTTAGAACGCAACTACTGTTTCAGCTTTCTCACAAAATCACACTTACCATTTTGATATTTTGCAGCTACTGTAGGCTGAGAAATGTTTATGGCTGTAGTTAGTGACTCTGTCTGTTCATGCCTCTTCAGCCCCTGTCCCCCAGCTCTTTTTAATATGGACTGCCTATCCTGAGCTTACCCAGAGAACAGGCCTGACAACTGAGAAGGGAAATACATGCAGCCTGCTGTAGTGTCCATTCTCCTTAATTTCTTTCCCAATTTCTACAGAGCACTATCATCTGTGCGGACTGGATCAGACAGGGCTTGGTGGTTTTCTCACTGTTGCTACTGTAACTTTTGTTCTTGCCTGTTCGTGGCTGCCTTTGTCTTCAAACCAGTTCATGATGCTGGCCCTGCTTAGGAAAGACACCATTTCAAAAACTAATTCACAAGAGGTGAATTCACTATGAAGGTATCTCAAGGGATTGGGTGGAAAGCTTGCTTATAAATTCTGGAATGGGTTCCTTAATTTTTATCTATTTTGAATAAGTCTACAGTTATGTGACTTCTGAGACATCAGAGTATACTTTCACAAATCATGGTAACTTGAGATAACCAGAATAATAAAATTAATCAGTCCTATAGCTGTTTTACCTACTTAGGTAGACTTAATTTGTTTTTACTGGTGGAAAGGTGGAAACACTACATCTAAGGGATGCTTAAACACATCCAGGGATGGCGACTCAACCACCTTCCTGGGCAGCCTGTTCCAATATCCCACCACTCTTTCCGTGAAGAAATTTTTCCTAGTGTCCAGTCTAAACCTACATTGTTACAGCTTGAGGCCATTCCCTCTGGTTGTGTCACTAATTACCCGAGAGAAGAGACCAGCACCAACCTCTCTACACTGTCCTTTCAGGTAGTTATAGAGAGTGATGAGGTCTTCCCTCAGCCTCCTCTTCCTCAAACTAAACAGACCCAGCTTCTTCAGATGGTCCTCATATTATCTATTCTTCAGTCCCTTGACCAGCTTTGTTGCCTTCCTCTTTACCCACTCCAGCACCTCGATATCCCTCTTGTACTGAGGTGCCCAGAACTGGACACAGTATTCAAGGTGAGGCCTTGACGTGCGGAATCAAACTCTACAACCCGAGATAGGTTATAAAGTAGGCATGTTTATTACGGTGCCAGACGCAAAGGGGATCCCTCCTCTGAACTTGCACACCGTACTTCAAAGCAAGCAATTATTTATAATGAGAAATGTACATATTCATTGCCAAAGGAGGGGTTATTGCAATTAATTCCAGGAATAGGAATGAGAGGAAAGAAGCTTGATGGACGCTCAATTGCTTGAGAGAAAGCAGCTAGTTTTCTCACTGTAAAGAGCAAGCAGGGCAGGGTGCATGACAGAGCTCAAGGGTAGGGCTGCAGGGAAAGGGATCTGAAGCAAGAGCATCAGGGAGGCTGAGCAGGAGATTGGCTGGTGGAGCCAGGCTCTGCCCCCCCTGAAACAGAAATAGGGGCACCCCTCCAGTAGCCACCAACTGGCATGTGGCTTTGGCTGGGAAAGACCAGATATCACTCCAGAACAGATATGAGGCTCTAGCTGAAAGGGACCAGTCAAATGAAGATGTTGGTGTTGAACTACGTACCCCAGAGATACGTCCAAAGTCAAAAAGGTCAACTGCTCAAATCACATCATCATCCACTAAGAAAAAAACAAGGGTTGTAGTCCTGGGGGACTCACTTTTGAGGGTAAGAGAGGGTCCAATATGTCAGGTTGACTCTTTCTACAGAGAAGTGTGTTGTCTCCCTGGAGCCCAGATTAAGGACATCACTAGAAAACTTCCCAGTTTGGTGCGGTCCTCAGACTACTATCCTTTCCTAAATTTCATGTAGGAGGAGAGCAGGTTGAAAATAGCAGTTTGAGAAAGATGGAGACTTTTAAGCCCTGGGACAGATGGTGGGAGGTTCTGGAGCACAGGTTATATCCTTTTCTCTTCTTCTAGTTTCAGGTAGATGTTCAATAATTGACAGACACATACAGTCTATTAATTTATGGCTTTGTAACTGGTATCAGCGTAACAATTTTGGGTTCTTTGACAATGGGATGGCTTATACAGCACCAGACTTCCTGGAATCTCATGGGAGGCACCTTTCAAAAAAGGGGGAGGACTCTTTAACTAGCTTTCCAAGTCTCTCTTAATTGTTCATAGACTATGTTCTACTGCTTCATTTCCACCCATACGAAAAACTAGAAGTGGATAATAGTCCAAGGATGTCACTAAACTAGGAAGCTTCCTAGTGATGTCCCTAACTCATGGTCCAGGGACACAGCAGACCTCCCTGTGATGAGCGTCTGTATGGCATATTAGACCCTCTGTAGCCTTCAGAGCAGTCTCCTACAACTAGAACCCTTCTTTACTTCTTCTTGTGTGAGGTGGTGATGTGGATAGTAAGCCTGTCTGACTGCATAGACCCCTCAGCTGTAGCTTCCCCATTGTCCCCAACCTCATTTGTCTGCCCTTCCTCTACCAGGGCCTCATATCTGTTGTGTAGAGGTGCCTGGGGGTGGGGTGAGGTGGGCAAGCAGGGATTTTGCCTGCTGTCCCTACCATGTACCAGCTTCCTCTCATTCTCATCATTTGGCTCCTTTCTGGGGCCTGACAGGGGCAGGACACTTTCACTGACTGTCTTTTCCCTTCAGCAGCTACAGCTGGCAGCAACTGTTTGTGTTAGAATACAGGAGACTTTTGAATTTTGGAAGAGCTTTCATTGCTCAAGCAGCTGTTCCTAATGTTCCTTGGGGAAAAGTAAGAAATCTGGAAGGAAGCCAGTTGGACCATGTGAATTTGAGTGTCTTTGATGTAAAGTTATTGCATTATACTTTCTAAGCGCTCAAGGAACTTTTAAAGTTGGTTTAAGAACATGCTATTGATTTTCAACACATGCACATAGTCATTTCTAAACTGCCATTTTTTCAGCAATTATGCATGTGCATTTGTTAATTAATTTTAGACACAACTACAGAACATTAAGTTCTAAACAGTTTTTTTTTTTTCATTAATCCTTCTCATAATGCCACATTTGAATTATAATATTAGGTATAGAAATAATATGTATATACATAATATGCTATCTGCTAGCAGCTCTTCATTCTAATGTTTCTTCATTAGAGCACTAACAGAAAAAGCAGTCCACATGCAAATGTCATAATAATACATCTATATCCTGTAGAAAGAAAAAAAAGAAAAAAGCAAACATCTACTCAGTATTCTTGTTCAAGAAAAAACCACTTCCCAGTCAGCCAAACCACAGCTCAGCTAGTCGATTTGTGATGTGTATGATGGAATTCTTTTCCACTGGTTTGTGTAAATTTTTCTCAGACCTCACTAATTCTACAAGGCAAGCAAATTATTTCAGATTTTCTTTAATGGGGTAAATAACATACTTCCATGGATTAGGATTATCATATAGAATGTCCATTGGACCTCCCACATGATTAGGTTTTGTAGCTAGCATGTTATGTCCATAGGATACAAGGAAATGTAGTATCCCTGCTGGTGGAAAGACACTTGTGCTGCTCAGCGTGTCCATCCAGGCAGAGCAGAGATGTTGATACCACATCTGCCTGCTCTTGTGTTCTCCTTGGACTAGCACCTTTTTCCTCTGTTGGTTCCCAGCATATTGAAGTAGAAGTGTTGAAGATTGCTGAATAGGTAATACGAGGTTTTGGGTTTTGCAATGTACATCCTGCATAGTCTCAAACATCTCTTTGAAAATAATGAGTGAGGCATTTTGGCTGGTGATTCAAAATCACACACCCTTAAGGTATTCATGTATGCTTTTGCATGAAAAGAGTGTGTAAGGCAGAAGAAACAACATCAGCAGCAGACTGAATTGTGTTGAGTAAAGATGCTTATTATACACGGGCTTGTGCACTGACCTCAGTGCTAAATTGACATGTTGTCCCCTTCCCCTCAATCTGTTTGCTGTTGCTGGGTTAGGACTCTACTCAGGGTTTACCTTGCAGACTGTTCAGAGTCTCGAGCAGGTTGTTCATGGCTTGTGTGGGACTCAGGGAGTCCCTTGAAGCATAAATGCTCTGGAGTACTCGCCTACAGCTCCATGTGCCAGGAGCCAGTAATGGTCTGGAAAAGTGCTGACTTCTGAAAAGAATTCTTCTCCTTTAGAAAAGTGCAGAAAGTGTCTATCCTGTGTTTCAAATGTTGTATTTATCAGCACCAATGAAAACCTTCTGCCCCTGAATCAAATATAGGGCAGTGTAAGTTTGGTGTATGTAGCTCAAAGGCATTGTTTCTGGAGGATTGTTTTGCTTCTCAACAATATAGCTGTTAATATGTCAAGTTTTTTGTTTAATGAACTATGCCTATAAATAATTATATGGTTAAGAATTATACACTTGTTTTTGCTAAATTATCTCCATTTTTCTCTACCAATGTGAAGTTCACATATTAATATCACTAAGTACCCCAAAGTGTTCCTTTAATTCCCCAGTTGTGTCCTATAAAAATGCATCTCTGTAATATTTTAAAGGAGAATGTATCATAACAGTAAGCTTAATATTGT
Organism: Chloroceryle aenea; assembly: GCA_013399075.1. Classification (NCBI taxonomy): domain Eukaryota; kingdom Metazoa; phylum Chordata; class Aves; order Coraciiformes; family Cerylidae; genus Chloroceryle; species Chloroceryle aenea. The sequence goes on from VWZY01010259.1 coordinate 50,314, forward strand.
ATCTATTTTCTCTTCAGCCTCCTGAGTACCCTCTCTTAAACTAGAGAGGAACTAAGCTTTGTGGCATCTCTAGAAACTAGTAAGTTTATGTTAAATTAATTATTATCATGCAAAGTTTACAGTAAGTAACAATGATAGCTTGCCTAAATCAATACATAAAGAATAATTCATTGCTCTATTCCAATTTATGAGTTTGATGAGCTTTATGAACGGAACAGAAATGTTCTCATTAGTTCTTGGTTGTTTTTAACATTGACCACTAAAGCCTTTATTTTTCAAAGGGGTTTGAAAATATAAGCCCGTGAGATTCAAGCTTTATTAATTACATTTTGAAATAATCCAGACACATGCACTGTTTTCTTAATGTTCATTTTTATTGTGATATTCCAGGATCAAAAAAAAGCGTGGATTGTTTTTACCCCTCTTTTCTTCCCTGCAGGCATGTGCACATCTGGAGTGTTTTAAAAAAAATCTGTTACAATTTGAAGTTAAGAGATTGTGTCTAATGTTAATACTGGAAATTTTTCTAGTGGTTTTTGGCCTGCAGTTTATTAAACAACTTTATGATATTTGTACCAAATGCCCAATAGCATGTAGCAAAATAATTGTTACGGATCATCACGCTTATCTTTCAATTCTATTTCTTGGAGAGATCTTTTTTTCCTAAATTAAAGATTGAAAATGGCACCATTGATCCTCCATGGTTTGGAACAGTTACTCAGTAAAATGCAACTTGCAAAGTAAGTTAGAACCACAATAAAGGGGTTTGCTGCCTCCATTCTTTTGGAGATTTGTGAAAGGAGTGGTGAATTCAAAGTGCAGTTCTGCAAGCTGTGAATGCCACTCTTTGAAGTGTTTGAGTCTTCAGAATTCCTTGGTAGCCTCTGGATACATACCATGTTTTATAGTTCCAAGAATTTAGTCCTGCATGGCTGACTGGGGGTGGTCGTGCATGGTTCAGAATGGGGCTCTTTGTCACTCTCTTCTCCTTACACCCCTCTTCAGCCATGTATCTTGAGTTCCAGTTTCTTTAAGAATGCTGTGTGTATGTTCTCATTATTGTGTAGCACTGCCATTTTGCTTTCATGTTCACTAAGGCATTAGTAAGGACTGACAGCAAGTGTATGACACAACGGATGTTGCTGAGACAAGAATATAGGCTTTTACTTTGCATTCTCCTGGGAGAAAGAAAAATAGTATGAGCACTTCTGAAATGACTGAGCTGCAGACAGGAGTGCACTAAGAACAGACTCTCAGATGATCCAAAGATGATGCTTGGAGCTGTATGTGAAATGACTGCAGATAGAAGAGGTTACAGACTTTATCAAGTACTGTTCTCTGCTTGCTCTAGGGCTATTATTATTTCAGTGTTGGTTATTGAAATGATTTGTTCTGGTAGCACTAATGCCTGGTAGTTTTCCCACATCTGCCCCCTAGCTTTTTTGAGACAGAGGTGTGTTTTAAACTCAAAACCTTGACATGCAAAGCCATCACCAAAGATATCAGGATTACATATTTAACTCACAACAGCCAGTGTAATATTCTTCAGCCATATAGTTTTATACTGTGTGTAAAAGTTAACAGACAATTCTTTTTTTTCTTGATTTTTTTTTTTTTAAATTTTATTTTTGACCTAACCTAAATAACAGCCCTTCTGCATTTTGCTTTTTCAGCAGTAAGTTCTCCACTGGCTTCTCTCTTTTATTGCCTAGCTGTTCATGGAATCAGATTTTTTTAAACATTTTTTTCTCATTTTATCTTGATAATACCTATCATTTCTATAATAGCTTCCTGCCTTTCAGGTGTGTCTGTCAGCATATTTCACTGTGTCAAATATTAGATATCATTAGGTGTCATTATTTTAAATGTTAAATCCTGTGCAGATTCCTTACATGGCAGATAAGCATTTTCAGTAAAGAATACATCTCTTTTTTTCAAGATAGGATTTGTCCCGAGTACTTACATTCCAGCATACCCTATTGAAGGCACACTGTTTAGGTTGTTCAGCAAAACTTTAGCATTTTCAAGTCACTTTTATGTTAAAACATAGCAAAAAAAAATTGGGCTGTACTATTTATTGCACAACTTGATATTAAGCCACCCAATCTCTTTCTGATAAATTTCCAAATCAAATAATGCAGCTTTGCAAAACACTTGCAACCACAACCAGAGTTGTCAGACTTTTGCTTTGGTTTGTGTGTGTTTGGTTTGTTTGGTTGTTGTTTTTTTTTTTTTTAATGCAGGCAGATTTCTTGGAATGTGAAAAGTCTTTTGAGTAATCCATGAGTAACTGATTATTCTGCAGTACACTGCAGCACAAAGAAACTTTTAATATGGGATTGTATTGGTATTATGAATTTGACCATCTGTTCAGAGAAGCTCCATGTAAAGTCATCACAAAAATCAATTTCTTGCAGTACATGTTAACATTGTTTGACCTGCTTCTGCAGCTAAGACAGCTGGGTTTTAAAGCAGCCATTTAAATTCAAAGAAGTGTAAACTAGAGAATGAATGAAATCTACCTTCCATTTAATATTCAATAATTTAAAAGGAAATCTGTTAACTTTATAAGAAAAAGACATAGTCATGAAATTGTGCAATGCAGGTTTAGACACAAATATTAAAGGCAAAGCAAGGACTTAGACATCTCTCCTTTCTATAGAGTTTTTATGAGATTTACAGTTCCAGGTTAAACTTATTTAATCTAGATCTTCAAGTGCAAGCCATGGATTTTTCCTGTTAAAATGTCTTACTGTAAAATTTTGTATGAATATCAGCAAAATACAGCTTTCACAAGTTGATTATCGTTTTGATAATCATGTGTCTACAAAAGCTGCAATAGCTTGAAGTACATTCCTTTTACATGCCATAGTGCTGTTCTGAAGGGGAAATGCTTCTTTAAAATTAGCTGTATCTGATCCAACCCCACCCAGTCTAGCCCTTGTGAAGATGCTGTAGAGCTTCTCTCCCAAAAAAATATCTTTAATTAAGGAGATGCCCTGCTAGGCAAAGCATTAGTCCTGTTTGCTGGAGATCTAGACTATAAAGGATCTATTTACATTACAGTGCAGAACAATATTGAGATCCCCAGGTAGCTCTACTACATTGTCTTGTGGAAATTTGCAGCATAAAACCATTAGAAACAGTAGCTAGGGTCCTGGAAATGATGCAGTTGTATTGTTATAGCACCACAATAGGAATAATTAGCCCTGTTTCTCAAATTAAGATATCTGGTTTACCTCCAGGTTTGGAGTTTAAATGTCATTTTGACAGTGCTGTCCTGAAAGAATGAGCAGTGATACTTCCAGTGACTGTGGTTCTATGAGAGATCAAGGCTTAGAGGGTGTGAACTTCACTTTGATAGGAATTTGGACCATGGCAGAGCTGAGCATATTGACTAAGAGCAGAGCACAGAAGCACTGCAAAGTATTAAAATTAGCATTTTAGACCTAACTGGAGTGATTTGCCCAAAGTTACCCCATGAATACAGGGAGTTCAGTTCCCTCCCCTCTGTGCCTAAGGACATCCATATTAGAACATCACTTTTACTGTGTTCTGCTTTCTTTACTCAGCATGCAGTATGTAAAGTATACTACTAATCATATAGCTGTGGGGGGGTTTTTTGAGCTTTTGTGGTTTCCTGGTATTAACAGGATTGTCTGAAAAAGGAAACAAATCCAGGATTTTCAAGAATTCCAGCTTGGACACAGGGGCATTGGATGAAACATTTCCTCTGTCATATGTCATGGGGTTTAATGGTCAGCTCTGATGCTCTGGTGTTGAGGCCCCACTTTTGCCATTCAGAGCAGTGAAGCAATGCTCTGGTTCAGAATTCAGCTACAGTATGGCAATGTTAGCTTCTTTCCAAAATGATAGGAATGTAGAAAAAAAAGGTTGGAAGAGGCCTCAAGAAATCTTGTAGGCTGTCCCCCTGACAAAATCTGTTTGTTCCATAATCTTTCTGACAGCAGTAGAAATTGTTCCATAATCTTTCTGACAGCAGGAGAAAATATTAGGTAGTATCCTGAAACAAACTGAGTCATAGAAAAAGTCTGATATATATTCAATGTGAAATTTGCCCTTATGTAGAGGGCAGCATAAACCATCCAATTTTCTGTCTTAAGCTTGCATTAAGATGTAGGCTGACACAACTCTTTATAAACCCTGTGTGTGGACAGCTAGTGGCCAGAAAGGTTCAGTCCAGAGAGGGATGAAAATCTAGTGGGAAAGAGTCTTTTATGTTTTCAGCCCACAGTGTGGTGTGCTTGACTTAGTATTTTTCTTTCAATGGATTAAACTTTTTTCTCCTCATAAATCATGTATTTCCACATTAGCCCATGGCTGGCCATAGTATGGGGAACTGGGATTCATACCTGCTCAGGCTCTTGGTTTTAAAGTAAGTATACTAATACTTTAAAATTTCCTAGTTTCATCTAATTAGAATAGACTAGAAACAATAAGAACAAATAATTCCAGCATATGTAAAACTGCAGATGAACTCAGTATGTATTCAGTAAGATTAAGCACTATTTATTTTTATACCTGTTTGAATCTGCTTTGTTATTCCTGGGACAATACCTGGTGGTTGCAGGTATAATAATTTTAAAATAATAGTAATACTACTTCATTGAACATACTGGCAAACAAAGAAACAATGTTTTTTCTTTTTTTGATGTGTACACAAACACATTTCAGTGCTTATTGTTTTCAGCACTGAAGTTTTCCTTTAAAATTTGGATTAAAAAAATAAAATTAATATATCTAAGCTTTCATAGGATCAGAGGATAAAACATACCAACTTTTATAGTAGTGTAGAGAGATCCTAATAAGATTTTTAACAATGACATTATATTCTTTAGAGGCAGAAGATGCATTGTCCCTAGTAAACTGGAAGTCTGAGAAAGAACTTTTTTTTTCTCATAACCCCTTACAGAACTCACTAAACTGGACTTTCAGTATACAACTCCTTCTTCATGTAGTCCTCACAAATAATGAAATGCAACTGCCACAACAGTGTTCAAAAGCCATATAAAAACCTGATTTTTATGCCTTGAATAATCACAGCACCTTGCTCTGTAGAACAACCAACATTCCACTCCCTAAAGCTAATTTCTGAAGGCATTGTAACTTAAATATTAGAATATACAGATAAGCATAAAGTATGCAATGATTTATTAGCTTTGTGGAATAAACCAACATTAAATACTTGTTTCTACTGGCATATCAATTTAGGAAACAGAAGTAGCAAATGCATTGCCTTTGTATTGTGCGCCAGAGTTGCTGAGACATGGATTTGCTGTAAGAAGCGAAACTGCTTTATCTGCTGTAATTTCATGAAATAGATTGTAGCATAATCTGCAGCAGAGATCCGTGAAGTCCACTGAACTCACACATCAGTATAAAAATCTGCTCTCCTCAAATATTTATGAACTTTATTTTGATCTCTTTGCAGTCATCTGGATGGAAAACCCTCTGAAGTCCAAGCATTTCAATGTGTTGCTGGATGTAATCTGTTCAGATTGTTTGAAGTTGACAAAATCATGAGCAAGGATCAACATGGTTACTCATGTATTATTTTTTTTTCCCCACATTCACAGGGTCTGTAAGATCACATATCTGTCGTTATGTGGTGTCCAGTTGCCTCCACTTGTTATCTGTGTAGCGAGTAATGTAAAATGCATTATCCTGTTTTGGACACACTCACCACCTGCTAGTCTTTGGCATCATTATGTTGTAACTTCCCCAAATCTTTGTTATTTTAATGCTATAAACATGACAAGTGGAGGCTTCCCCAGATGGAGATTACAGGCACCATTATGGTTTAATGCAAAGTAGATGGAAGGCAGTTGTGGTAAATGGAAGTAAATTAGTGTTAATATTTCTAACAAATAATTACACAATAATGCCAACTTTTAATATGCTTGGAAAAATATGGGCAAGAGCTTCCTGGTTTCTTTGTGGCATATGTTTACCTCAAGGGGAAAAGAGCAAGTACAGTTACTGTAACACCTGTTGCATTTTATAAACTCAGTAAGCACTGGAAAGAAAAGCTGTCTAGGGTTTCAAGCAGTCATTTTGGCATAGATTTCTACTCAGAATGAGATAGAAATTATGACTGTGCCTAGAAGTCAATAAGAAAAAAAGAGTTGCCAGTGTGAAATCTTTACCTCTTAGCTGTATAATTTTTCTAAAATAGATTAAAAGGTTTCACACACTAGATGCTTTGCCTTTTTAAGGCTTATCTGTTGAAGCTACTGCATTATAACAAAGTGACTATTGAGTTTCCTGATACTGTGATCTCTGCTTCTGGATTAGAAGACCCTGCATGCTTTTCCTGTGCTATAACGAGTGAGAGCTATAAATACTGGAAAGCTAACAGGGCAAGGGCTTGTAAGGTGTTGCTATTGTATGAATTTCGGTTGTTAACAAAACTGGTTTGAAAACTAATTTAGTTTGCTTTTTGGAAAACAATAGGATGATTTCTTACTTTTCCTTGCTCACTTTACTACATTACAAGATTACATGGGTCCGTACTGGGG
>VWZY01010259.1:56873-146804 GCA_013399075.1 Chloroceryle aenea
AATTAGAAAGGAGTGGATTTAGATTGGATGTAAGGAGGAAGTTCTTTACCACGAGAGTGGTGGAGCACTGGAATGGGTTGTCCAGGGAGGTGGCTGAGGCCCCATCCCTGGAGACATTCAAGGTGGGGCTTGATGGAGCTCTGAGCACCCTGCTCTAGTTGAGGATGTCCCTGCTCTCAGCAGGGAGGTTGGACTGGATGACCTCTAGAGGTCCCTTCCAACCCAGACAGTTCTATGTTTCTATGTTTTCTATGTTTAAGGCTATTGCTAAACCAGTGAAAACTGTTGGGGCAGTCTGTGGTAAGGTGCACTTACGGCACTGAAAATACTGGGAAATGATTTGCAGCAGGAATACTGCTTTCCTGTAATGAAAAGAGCACACATGCAAGGATTCATTTACAGATTCATCTGCCAAATCTCTGCTGATTAAATATTTCCTCACTAACCCATCTGTTTCTCTGAAAGTCTTTACCAGTTTTTCTTCAAAATAGCCAGTAAGCTGTTTTCTCATCTATATTCTAGTTTCTAGAAGGAAGAGATTACTGCTAGTTTACAATTGCTAATCCAGTCCATTTCTCCAAGTCTTCTTACCTTGCATAGTTTAAAACTTGAGGAATTTGAGAATACTTTATATTAGTCCAAGGAAATACAGAAGACAGAGTAGTAAGAATTATTATTATTAGAATTTCTGATTTCACTTTTTTTCATAAGGAAGATAAAGGTACTTATGGCACATTGACATAGAGAGACACTTTAAATACAGTGGAGTTCCTTCCATTTCTATTACAGGACATGGGCAGTTTGTTGTTTATGAAGTTTATAGCTGTTGGAAAGAATCTGTTCCCTTTAAACTTTATTTTGGTTTATATCCTCTCGTTTCACTGCAGATGAATCAAAAGTTTATCTCTCTATATGCATTACCAGCCAGTTATGCCACTTTCTAGACACAGATGAAGTTTTCCTGTTGTGTTAGCAGTCATGTCAATGATGACAGATACCTTGCATTTCCATACTCATTTTAAGATCATGCGATCAGTCTAATTTTCATAAAGAATGTTTGCTGCAACAAATGTCATGCTGACCTAAATAATGGTTTATTCTATATTTCCTCTTGGCTTTATTTTTTCAAGCTATCTGGATAAGAGTTAAGTTGTCATTAGACCATTATAAATCATGTTCTATCGTTTCTATTCCCTTGTGAATGCTTGAGAGGAAACATAAGGTTAGACAGCCATGGAGCAGTGAAGGCTGGCTGCTCCATGACAGAAGGTGAGCCAGGAGCTGGGTGTGGTAATACAGACACCAGTACCCCAGTGAGTAAGCAAGGCAGGTACAGTGAGGGTAACCAGGGTCTACCACAGTCCTGAGACAGCTGGGCAGAGCCACGAGGACCAACTGCGGCCAGGCCAGGAAGAAAAGTGTAAAATAGGTATCAAGATGGGTGTGATGATGTTAGTGCATGTGATTCAGTTGATGACATGGTATACTGACATGAAGGCAAGAAGTAAAATATGAGTGATAGTTGAATACCTAACCTTTTGAAATACCTTTCTTGTAGACACTTAAGGGAGAAAAAGAGGAGCTTTTGCACTAGGATAATTTTAGGAAATTTGGTGTTACCACTTAAGTTCTTAAATGTTGGTAGTCCTCTGCAAATCTAATTCAAGACATCAAGGTCACAGTATAGAGAGTGGCTATCAAAGCATGTGAAACAGAAGGGCTTCTAATTTAGCTTTTTAAACCTTTTTGCTTTTGTTTCTCTATGTGTTAATGAGACTGCTGTCACATTGCTTACAAAAGTTAACAGTGTAATAGTTAACTCATGTTTCTCTTCCTTGCTTGTTTTAGACTTTCCAACAACAGTTGGTATTTGCTTCAACTATAGAACTGAAGTGTTAAAACAGTTTTAAATCTACCACCTGTCATCTTTTTTTTTTTCCTCCACATTGCCTACATGATTTCTTTTTTTTCTTGATACAAACACTGTAAGTCTTCTGGTTTATATTTCTCTCTGTGTAAAATACGGCTGGTAACTCTCCAAGACTCTATTTCTTGTGCAAAATAAGACAGAATCATACTTTGCCACAGAACAACAACAAGCACCACCATATTTTGCTAGTAGCATAAATTTCCATGGTTTATATTAAGAAGTTGATTTATCAACCCGTTAAAGTTCTTTAAAAAAAGGGGTATTTGGAAGCTTTTGGTAATTTCATGCGTGGCACTTGATACAATTCTGTCAGTCCTTTTATCTGCATAAACAGTTTTATGACTATAAGGGTGAGATGAATGGGATTTAGTCCTCCAATTCTAAGTTTCTTTGCTATTGTGGGCTCCCAGCTAGAGCAGCATGAAGTAAAAATGAAGAATTTTTCTCCTTATCCCTGGCATTTGATAATAGTGGCTCCAAACTGATTTTTGATAGTAGCAAGCAATTCAATGACCCACTGGAATTCCTAAAATTGTATGCAGTGACCTATGCCATTCTCAATGGGGCAACAGTACAGATTCACCTAGACTTACTATGTTGGAGAGGGTGATTACTGCCTGTTAATTTCTCTAGTTTTCTTCTCTAAACATTTTTAAACAACAAAGTAAAGCAGATCTATTTCATGCTGCTACCTCATTTATAAACCTTTTTGTTAGTGTATGACAAAAGTTATTTAACTCACCAAAAAAAAAGTCTTTATGCTTTTCAGCCTCTGGTATGTTTAGAGCCTACACATTACACAAAGAGAAAATGAATCTAAGAAGCTGTGCAACTCTGTCATGAGATGATGTGAGTAAAGTTTTTAAGATATTTGCTTAACACTTCAGTGCTGATCCTAGGGCTGTAATCTTCAAAGGGACCTATCAAGGTTTCCTTGCCTAGCTGGGGCCCCAACTATAGTTTTGAAAGTGGTGAACTCTGTCTCTGTACGTAAATGGTATTTAATTATAGAGTATCCAAACTATGTGAACGTCATAAAAAGTACCCTAAAATATTATTAGTGATCTATTTGAATATTATATCCTAGATTTTTGATAACATATGTGTCCTGGCAAACCCATTTGTGGGACTGCTTTCGCCCAAGGACCTGGAAGTACTTGGTGGGTGATGATGGAAGATGGTGAAGTACAGTGTGTACCTCAAGGAAATTTAACTCTGGGTGAGAATACTCGATTCAAAGCTGTATATTAACTGCATAATATTAACAGCATTCAATAAGTGTCTTTCAGGATAATATTGTGGTGATAACAGGAGCTAGCCTCATCAAGGGGCATCCAGTAACCTTCTGAGATANGGGTGTGTTCCCGAACCTGGTACCAGAACACAGCTCCTGAACACAGCTCCCATCTGCTGCGGGACCCAGTCTGGGACTCTCCTGGTGCCTGCTCCACAGCATCAGTGGTGACAGTGATGTAATTACCATCAGGGGGGTTGGGTTCAATACTGGTTTTGTATATATTTGTACATATTCTAGTTTATTATTATTCTTTTCATTAAATCTGTTCTAGTTTCCTTTTCTAACCACTAAGTCTCTCTCCCTTATTCCCTTTCTCTTCCCTTTGGGGAGGGAGGGGGATTAACAGAGAGTGTCTGTTATAGGTCTAAGGGGCTGCCCTGACCCTAAACCATGACAGTATTATATTCAAAGAAAATGTTAATGTAGATTTCCCAGAATGCATATGCTCCTCTTTTCTAGTCATTGCTTACTGGAATTAAGTGGAATGAATATATATATTTAAAAGGCTTTTCTTAACCCAATGTTTTAGATTGTGACACAGACATCTTTGAAAATTAGTATATCTGTGTTTCTAGTCATCTGGAAAACACCTTAACTAAACCAGGACTGTAAATGTTATACCAAAGAATTTTTTTTTCTGGCTGTATTTGTATGACAGAATCTAGCAGAGTGCCCCTCTATGGCCTTTTGTCACACTGGTCTCAGAAGCGCTTGGTACTGCCCCCCGGGTATTTTGAGTCTCTAGGGTTTAATTAGCCCTGATTTCCTAATTAGATTAATTCCCAGAATGTAAATTCTTTGTGTACCACCAATTTCTAAGACACCCCAAATGATCACCGAGAAGTTTCTCTTTACTTCTCTGAATATTGATGTAGTTTCAGTGAAATGGGATCGCACAGAGATGATAAACATAATGGTTTGGATTTATTTTGGAGATCAAAGCATAACAGTGCAAACAGTTAGAATGGTGGTTATTAAAAAAAAATACATTTAAAATTATTTATCCTCTTGCCCTTCTCTTAAATTAAGCAGCATCTGCTACCAGGTTTGTACTGTCAGTCCTTCTACGTTTCATCTTGGGGCTAAAAAGACAATGGAAAAAGGTAAAACACATCGAAAAAGGAATTAGTGACATAGTCACTAATTACAGATGGTGGAGAAACTTCTGTCACCCCAGAAATGATGAGAGATCCTTTTGTTTCCCATCACCGATAGTCTTAAACAAATGTATCTAATTTTTTATCCTCACTCACATGAAAACCTGTGAAATTTTTGCACGTGTGTAGATCAGTTCTTGAATTGCCTTTACACAAACTGGGGCTGTGTTTTCCCCCATGTGTTCTTGATATCTAGACAAGTCCAACTATTACACAGATAGAACCTATCCTGGTTCTGTGTTAATTATCCAATCTTTTGTAATTTATTTTTTCATTCTTGAGAATGTGTTTCCCTAATGTAGAGCATGTGTGAGTCCATATAGCACTTCAAAGAGTCACACTTCCAAAAAATCAGATAGCTTGGCAAAAGACAGTAAAATAATCCATTATATGCATTAAGTTGTTCAACAAATAGAATTTTGTATTTTTCATGTCTTGTAAGTTGAGGTAATTTCCTGAGTTGGTGTTGCCTCATTCATTGAACCTTGGGTAACCTTCTCTCTTAATTAACTTTGAGAAAGCATGTAAGTGTAAGCCTACAGATTAGTTTTTATTTCTGTGTGTACTTTACTGTCTGCCAGAAGAAACATTTAATTTCCTGGTGACAGGAAGTCCTCTTTGAGGAAAGAATCCCATTCTTTCTTCTGTTGTTATGAGGTCCAATACTTAATTACTTTCTCAGTCATGTACAAACAAGGGAGATTTATGAATTTGAATGAAGTACATACAGGAAATATTGCTGATCACCACCTTTTATTCTTGACACAAATATAGTAATCTGGACTAAAATGTACATGGTATTATTAGTATTTTTAAAATACTGTTTTGAAAAGCCATAAATGTCTCTCATACTTCCAAAATAGATAAACCATATCAAATGCATACACAAGTTTAAATGTACCAGAGCTTCCAAAGAGAAAATAGCTGTTTATCAGTAGGTGTCAAATGTCCCTTGAGTACTGGCAAAGAGTAGTACAGGAGGCTGGCTCAGTGTCAGCTTCTGCTGATGGAATCTGCAATAGCTTCCTATAGATAGTAGTCAGTAAAACCTCTGTAACAGAAGCTGTTGCCTAATAAGAAGTAAAATCCATTCCTGCCAAGTGCCAGCTATGACAGTTTAGTGATTTGAGACAGCTATAAGCTTTGCTTTTTGCTCTTAAGAAAGGTTGATGGGTTGATGTATCATCCTGTTTAGCTTCACTTCTTTGTGACTCCCAGATCTTGTCTTGCTGCTTGGACCCTGTCTGTCTGCTTTGTTGTGACTTCGATGACATCTGCAGAATTTTTAGACCAATATCTTCTACAGAAACAAAAAGTTTTTCCATAGTTTCAAGCAGAATTTTAAGTATTTCAGTATGAGCTTATCCCATATGTGCTGATGTGTCTTTCTTTTAGAGACAAATCCTACTTCTCCCAAAGGCAGTGGAAAGACTCCCATCACTCTCAGCACTAAATGTTCGGTTTGGTTTGGTTTTTACTGGAGTACTATTATTAGAGAAGAAACAGTTAAGATGCTGCTCCCGAGCCCTGAACCCCAGACTACATAAGGTAATTCTGAAGTTCAGGTTGGTAACTAGAATAATATCCCACTTGAGATAAATGCCTCAGTGTCATTCCAGATTTATTTATGAAAATCGATATGTAATGTGAATGTAGATTAATACATTAGCTCACTTCCAGCCAGTTTGCATGTTAAAAGTAATCTGCTGTCACCAACAGCGATTAAACGTCTTCCAAGACCTGTCACAGGTCTGAAGAGCCTTCACCAGTAGTATGCAACCATCTTGTTTATCATCATGGATAATGTAGATACTTTGTATTTTAGTAGACATTCTGAAGGGATTGTCTAAGCCACTTCTGGACCTGACCACAACAAGATATCAAATATATGGCACAGCTGTGCTTAAAAATCCTAGTATAACCAAAAACCCAAGCAATAGGTGCTTGTTTGCCTCTGAATATTTTAGATCCATATGTTCAGGTTGCATGTCCCATGAGAAACAAGTTTTTATTAGTATTAACTGCTTTTAGAATGTCTGGGAATTTTGAGCCTTTCCCGTAGTACATCACATTCCTGACTCAAAAAAAAAAAAAGGGAACTAGACAGAAAAGCAAAAGTAAGAGTTAGGAAGTTTTTCCAAGTCTTTGCTTAATAAAGGCAAAAATTACTAGAGCTAAGTAATATCCACTGCAGCTACATAAAATAACAAACTGTAAGGATAGGAAGAATGATGTAGCATAGTGACAGATCTCTGGCATGTGTGACAGCATAAGCACATGGCCAGCAGTATGTGAACAGGGCTCAAATATGAAAGGAACATAGCTGAAGAGGCCAGAAGGTGGAAAATAACAACACAGAGCATGAAAAAGATTTGCCATCAATAGTTCAACAGCAGAGCAGGCTGGCAATCTTACATTCTTACTCTAAGGCCTCCCTATAATTCAGTTTACTCAGGATGTCAATTTTCTACTCTGGCTGGGACACTGTGAGGATAAAGTTTAATGATTTTCAGAAAATCACTCTGATGCTACGATGCTAGCTGACCCTTTTGTTAGATTTTAAGAGCAGCATTATTCTAGGCTAACAGTTGAAAAATCATAGATACTGTAATACACAGAGGCAGCTCTCACAGGCAAAGCGTGGGAATTCAGTTTTGTCTATTGAATGCAATTAGGTAAAACAATACAAAAGCAAAACAAAAATAATTCACCAAAAAAAAAACAAACCCTAATATTTACTGTTTGTGTGATAAAATGGAAAAATATTATGTATGATTCAGCCACATCTAAGATTTGAATGAGAATAAATGCAGGGTGAAAAACTGAGGGAAGTTAGAGACATTTTTTCCAAGCCAGTTTGCCTGCCCCTAACTACACACACAAAATTAGCCTTGCACTGAACCTTGAATTGAGTCTAGACTAACAGTTGTTGAATTACATGCAGAATTTAGAATCAGGAAAAAGAACATTATATGGATATCAACTATGCATTATTAATATATATTAATTATTAAGATTTATAAGATTTTATAGTTCACTGTAGGACAAGACCTGTAATGATCCCTTTTGTCAGTGTTAATATCCTTTGAGCTCCATGTGATAAACTCTAAGTTTGTAATGAAAACAGATAATTTTATTTATTTTACATGAAATGGAAAGCTACAAATGTTTTTAGGATTTGCCCTATGATTTCAGAACAGAATCAATTATTAAATAAAATTGCTCATCACAGTGTCACTTGTCACTGTACATTTTGCAAACTGTAATTTATGTTATTTGCTCAGGCTGTACATGGTGGGCATCATAAGCACAAGGAATTGTTTTTCAGTAATTTGTTTAGCATAACCTAATTATTCTTGCGTGATATTTGGATTTGCATTATGCATGTACACTTTAGACTTGGCTAATATTTTTTTTTGTTGGTCTTGGGAGTACAGAATAGCTTCTTCCCCCAAAAAATTTCCTTATCAATTGTAATACTTGCTTTGGGATTTTTTTTCCCCCACTGAAGTCAGTCACAACCCACCACCAAATTTCCACATATGTGTCAGTATTTTTACCATATTAAACAGCTAGTAGTTCCATAGTGCTTGCTTGAATCAATGTGCTTTGGGGCTAAAAGAGTAGGGGCAAACAAACTCTTACTAGTCTCCCAAATGGATTTTGTGTTTGTTTTTTTGTTTGTTTTTCAAACCAGAGATGACTAATATGTGTTTAGAGATATTTAGAATGTAAAGGAAAGTACCTGCATGGAGAAATTAAGGGGGTAGATTTTCATTATTTGAAGATCATTGAGGGTTTGATTTCTGTTAGTTTAGTCAAAAAGCTGAGATTGATGTTCTTGGTATTGCTCCCACATATGACCTGTTTTTTCATACATCTGAAAGATAAGCTGTCTGTAGCAATCTAGTGCATTTTAGACATCTAACCATCATGAACAGGACTTACCTCGTGACCTAAAGGCTTCCTGCTATAAGAAAATTGGAACAAGGTGCTGGGCATCATGGAAACACCTGCAAAAGGAAAACTCATCATAACAAATTAGTTCTCTTTTCAAAGAAGCCATAATGCAAGTGGATAGGATGAGGAGTTGGGGGGGGGAAATAAATGTTAACAGATGTGACAGTAATTGGTCTGATATGCAACAGATGTGTGATTTATTTTTTTTTTATATATTTGGAAATGGTTTAAAGGTTAAGGGAAAAAAGGTGAAAGATGAGTGGAGAATTCATTTTTGTATTGGTTGGTTCATTTTTCTTAGATCTTCATGGTCCCTTAGCTAACTTTAAAAAAACCCAATTCCATCATCTGCTTTCTGGTGATTTTACCATTAAGTTGTAAGTTGTGAGATAAAACCAAAATTACTATTTTAAAGAAAAATCTTTATTGCTCTCGACATTTTCAGGGCTACAGAAATGCCTATCTTATTTTTTTCACTTTGATACTCCTACAAATATAGCTTCACCATTGTACTGCCTGTCATTTGTTGATATACTGGTAGGAATCAGATTCTACTCTTTGCTGTGGAAATATAATCTTGAATTGGGTTTAAAACCATGTACACAGAACATCATGTGTGATGAAGGTTCTTTGCAAGGTTATGTTTTTTCAAAAGAATTAAGAAGAGGGATTGTGGGTCTTGGGGTTTGATTTGGGGTTGGTTTTCTGGGGTGTTTTGTTTGTTTTTGTGGTTTCGGGTTTTTTTTGGTTTTGTTTTTGTTTGTTTGGGGTTTTTTTGTATTTGTTTTTTGGTTTTGTGTGAAGTAAATGGCAAATAAACCATAAGGGAATGCATGTTAAAGAAATTCGTGCTGTAGTATCCAGAAAGTTAATTACTATATGTAGTAAAGGATCAGAAACAACACTGTGAAGCAATTTAAGTGAAAAATCATGTTTGAGAACTGCATACTTTAGCTGGGTTTTTGCTCTGTTTGCTCTATACTAGAATAAAAAAAAAAAAAAAGGACAAAGTCCTTGTATTACACCACTATTATGGGCTTCCTAAGGTATCTGTCAAATTAATAACCCCAAAAGGAAGAGGTGGGATGCATTAGAAGCTAACGATGCTGCTGACTCTGGAAAATAGCAAATGTCATAAAGTCTCACAGCAGCACTCAGCATCTAGTGAAGTGGAAAGACAAGGGAATAAGGAGGATACAAAATGAAAAAAATGCTGCATTTTTCTTCATGGTATTTTCATATTTCACAAAATATTTTAGATTTTTATTATTTCATATCATTTTGCTAAGGGGCTGTTTTCTATAAAAGATTTGATTTTTAAGGATAGCTTGCTGTAGGAATCATCTGTAGGTGAGCAATAATAATGACTGAATAGTAAAATAAATCCTGTCATACTTCCCAGCTGCCTTGCTGGAGCAAATGAGTCATCTTCATGTGACACTTTGAGGAACAATTGGAGGTGCTGAACAAGGTTGCACTTTGCTTGTTAGAGTTCTGTAGTAGCCCCAAGAGTTCTAATTAACTAGCCATGCTGAGGCTCTCTGATTGGGATGCTAAATTTCTCCTGCAACTTACCCCTTGATTAAGGATAATTTAGGTGGTAGAAATGTATCAATTTCTGCTTTAAGCCTGCCTGAAGTAGGGTATTTCTACTGAGAACCTCTGCTATTCTCCCTGTGCTATTTCATTCTCATATGTTCTTCTTTAAGGTAGATTATTGCATCTACTGGGAAAGATAAAGTGCCAACAAGTAAGTCGGAGTTATCGTGGTATGATAAAAATGCAAACAGACTTCTCTAAGAAACATGGAAAGAAATGGAAAGAAAATAAATACACGGGACACTTACAATTTATGGAATAGCTAGCTAGATTTGTGCGTGGGATACTTGCAGTAGCTTTGACCCTTTAGAACTCATGTTTCTGGGAGAAAATCTTACATAGTACTTTTAAGACATCATGCAGCAGTAAATCATTTAGTTTGAAAAGTGTTCTCATGTGCTATGATAACAGCATAACAAACACATGGAATCATTATAGGTGGAAGATTGTGATATTTTCTGTTAAGCTTATTTTCTTTTTCTGAATTAGCTTTGGTTTTTTGAATGACAGGAAAACAATTCAAATCTGTGGTTTATGGCCTATTCTCTTAAAGCAGTAATGCCAGAGGTGCACTGAAGGTTATGTCTAACATCTTGCACTTCTGCAGTGAGCTAGGCAGACATTAACAAAAACCAGTACAATTATAACTTTAATGAACTTTGGGAAGTAGCTTGAAATCCTTGAAAATTAATCTTGCTGTAAACTAATGTTGCAATATAGGGAACTGAGAGAACCTACTGAACTCACCTTGCAGTAATTAAACACCAATTAATTTCTATGGTAAATAGCAAATGTTCTTTCTGTCTTCAGTTAAAACAGGAAACCAAAGTGTGCAGAGATCTGTACATCAAGGGACAGAGTTAGAAGATCAGGTTAGATTCATAGGTGAATTTTGTAAGACTGGACAACTTTGCTATGAAAGAGACAATTCTCATTTTTCCATAGTAAGTAATTATTGTTGTTGGAGTGGATTTCAATAAAAGACAATGCACTTTGTAAAGTACTCTGAAGTAAATGTTAGTTTATGTAAGTAGCAAAGCAGAGGTGGAGATATTCACACCTCTTACTTCTAGATATATGATTCACATGTGTAAATTAAGCAGCTAATCTGTCTAGGGTTCTAATATAGTCAGTAGGTAGGAAGGAAGGAATGGTAAATATGCCATCAGTGTGCAGCTACAAAATAAATGTCTGGGTTAGAGTACCTGTACCTATGAATGATGACTTAACTGACTCTCTGCTACATCTTAACTGCTACTCTATGGTCACATCTGTTAAGGTTTAGTCACAGGAATGCTCATCTGAAATCAATGTAATTACAATATCTGTGTACAGTCATTGCTTTGGTTTCTATTTCTTTGCTAGTCCACAGAGGATGGTGTGGGTCTTGCCTTTATGACTAGTCCTTTCATTTCAAACAATAAGCTGTGCTTCTAGATGTATTCTAAAATTGTTTCCTATTTTGCTTCTGCCAAAATAGGAGCTGTCACATATTAGAATTTGTAAGACTGGTGCAAGAAGGACATAGCAGAAATTATACTTTGATGGATATTTCATCACTTTGTTTAGTTTGGGTATGTATGTATTTATTTATTTATTTATACTTTATTATTTCAGGAGAGACGATGATTGATTCAGTAACTAGGGTCATTAAGATTTCAGCTCTTATCTTTTACAGACATAAACCCAACATTTTCAAACATCTTCCCCCAAAATAGTATGCCTTTTTGTTTTCAATTTTTATTCTCTGTTTTCAAAGCAAGCCACAGCAGTGTGGGATGGGAAGTGGACAGATGAAAATTCTATACTGTTTATAGTGGCTGAGTGTAGACCTTCCCTGTATTCAAGTCTGATGCAATTCATAGTGATGCTCTTATGAGTTAGTAGTTTACTACTGGGGATATGGAATAGGGCTGCAAGAAATGTACCTGCTAGTTTACAGCAAGGACTTGCATTGTGGAATGCTTTCTGTGGGTGGAGAGCTGGGGTGGGGAGGAAAAAGGTATCTCAGATGTATTTCAGTTAGAATTTGCTTCATTCAGAACCCATAACAATAGCTTTAACTATCTCAGAGAAAAGTTTCTAATATGTTCAGTATTGCTTGGAATACTCGATATGTTCTGTATTATTGCTTTTCATTTGTATGGATAATTGGATATGTATGGATAATTCATTTTGAATGACATATGGAGTCACTTTTCCCCTATTACTATGCCAAGTTGAAAGAGTCCGCAATACAAATAAAACTGTAACTTTGAAGGTCACAAATATTTTAAATGTGCTTTTCAAGTGTATCTGATGTTTTAGAAGACAAGAGATAATGTGCAGAGAGGAACAGAATCTGTTAGGCAGAAATCTCATATTCTGTTTGGGGAATTGTAATTTGCTGAAATGCCTGAGAGTCAAACACGCTGTCTAAATGTCACTGACTGAAGAAAAGTGGGGGGGAAATGCATTTGAGAACATTTTATTACAACTCTATGTGCTTTCAAAAATTGTTTGTCAGGGTTCATAGCATAATTGGAATATAGTTGAAACTAGGCTTCTATTAGTCTATGATTAACATATACCCTCAGTGTCCTCGGTGATTTGTAAAGCCATCATAAATGTCTTTCTAAGTAGAAAAGAATTAAGTTGTTAATGGAGGAAGCAAAATTTGCCTGAGAAAAATTCTATGAGATGTTTTGTACATAATAATAACATCAGAACGATTTATTTTTTCCTTTATGCTTGTCTTTCATGGACAAAGTAGTCTGAAGGCAGAGTCTACTTCTACAAGAAAAGAAATCAAAACTTTGTGAAAAAAAATCATAAACACTCTTGTAAGTGGAAACTCAGTTTCCAGTCTCTGACCTGGATTGCTCCCAAATAGGGCAGAGAGTGTCTTGGAGACGGGAAAGGTAATTAACATTTCCGAGAAGACTCTATGCTCCAATGAAAAACACTTTGCTTTGCTAAGGTTCCTGACAGGGCTGTATCCTTTTCTGTCCCTCACCACCCTTACTCGTTACCCCAAGGGAACATTTCCTCCTCTCTGCAAGTAGTAGATGCAGTGCTTTGGAAAGATTCCTGTATTCCTGAGCAGACATTTAAAAGCAGGGCTTGTTAGAAGCTTTCCACCTCATTAAACAAATTGAATTAACTTATTTAGTCCCAGGCCTGGGGATGGCAAGATTCAGTTCTGTGGAGGTGGCAGTCTGGTCAATCTTCAGCTTCTCCTTCTGTGTACTTCCACTTCTTCTCCTTCTTTATGCCCAGCCCTTTTGGAGGGATGCCTGACAGCTGCATGGTCTTTTTCCCCTGAGTTTCTCACACAGCCTGTGCTTTTATGGTAATTTTTGCTGTCCCATTTGAGACCTTAGGCAACTGCTGCCTTTGCTGACTGTTAAGACTGCTGCATGGGATCAGCCCCCTTTAGAACAAAGTTATCCTGCTAGAAAACAGTTATTTGAGATGCAGAGTGTGCTTGGAGAACATTTCTGAAGAGGTGAAGGTGAATACTCAGCTTCCAAGTAAATCTGTCTGATACCACATGCAAATTAAATGTTTCTGTTGAGAAGGATTGTATGGTATTGTATGGTATCATGAGTTAACTACTACTCAAATGAAGCAAACAAAAGGAATTACTTTTCACTGATCTATGTCTGCATGCACCCACATTTTAAAGATAGATTTTAATCAAGGGTTTAAAATAAATGAAGATAACTGTGGCCTAGACAAAAGCTGACCCAGCCAAAAGCATTCTGTAGCTTGTCACAAGATAGTGACATCATTCACAACATACAAATACAGCCCTGCCAAAGTTTTTCAAAACACAACAGCTGCAAGTTTTCTTTTAGATGAGAAATTTATTGAAATAATATATTCAGGAAATTTATAGTTAGGGGAGCTTCTATCACAAATGCTTTGATAAATCTTTAAAAGCGAGAATGAAACTGATTTTCACAGTACTTGTTACTTGGAAGGTATAACAAATAACTAAGAAGGTTTTAGCTGAACTATTTTACAAATCTATTTTTATTTGAGTACAAATAGAGTTTGCATGCAGATGGAACAAGGATTGAGGAGCAGCAAAAGAAATCATTGTTTATTTGCAATCAGTTAAATTAATTGGAATCCCAAGCTGTTTTGTTGTCTTTGACGGCATTCCCTTCCTTCTTCCTCAGCACCCAGAACTGTTGTTTTAGGCATCTTAGCAGGTACACCCCTGCCCCATCCCTGTTTCTGGGTTTCACATCATGAATTTGTTGAAGTTTTCTGTATTATGTTGTTCCCTTTCAGCTTTCCTCGCTCCCCCTGAAGACTCCCAGTCTGTCTAGTCTGTCCTTATAAAGCAGCTATTCCATCCACTTGATATTTTCAGTTGCCCTTCATGGGCCTTTCCTAAATTGTTTACATCCTTTTCAGAGAAATCCATCCTTTCTGCCATGACCAGAACTGCATTCAGCACTCAGGATGAGGATACAGCAAGATTTTATAAAGTCACAAAATGAAGCACTTTGTCTTGTTTTTCATACCCTTCGTGAATGACGTCTGATCATCTGTTGGCTTTTTTTGGCCTCCACTGCCTGTTTGAGTCACTGATTTCAGAGAACAGCCAGTGATGATTCCACTGTCCTTTTCTTAAGCTGTAACTGCCAGTCCCAATTTAAGTGTCATGTTGGCGTAGTTTAGATTATCCTCATTCCCCCACCTCCCACCCCTCCCAGTACATTCTCTTACACTTATCTATGTTGAAGTTCTTCTGCCATGTTTTTCCTTCTCACAGTGTTTGGTGAGTTGAGGTACTTGCCAGGGTATGGCAGCTGACTACCCGAAAGAGCATGATATTTACAGACTGGGAGATTTATTGCTCCCTCCCTTCTCCAGATCAAGATGAATGAAACTGCCTTCTCTGGCCCACTAATCTGTGTACAAGTGACCCTTCTCTGTCCCGAGAATTGTCTTTTAGTGGATGTACTTTGACACCTTTGGAAAAAAGCATAGAAGAGAGTCCAAGCCTGGAACTGCTTCATTTCTTTAATAACATAATCATGTAAAGCAAGAGCTATGCAAATTACAGATACGTGTTATTGTACCTGCTTCTAGAGCTACAGTTTAATGAATTATGCCCTTACTATTACATCAGTGCAGCTAAGCTTTTTTTCTGATATTTGTCAGAAGAGGCAGCAGCACACAGACACGATTAAAGAAGCAAAAATCCCATAGATGTAATATTGAACTCCATAAAGTATGCATTCCTAGAAGTATATCTGACTAAAGTGGAATATGGCTGTCACAGGAAATCTTTAAATTAGCACTTTTTTGTTTTGTTTTGTTTTCTTCCCATTAAAATTAAGTTGTTAAACAGAAATAGTTGTATTGTGGTATGAGGAACATAATTTCTTGTCATGCTTGGAACAAACCTCGTCAAGTAAAAAAATTATGATAATATACAGTAATTAATAGAGAGAACATTTTATGAAAGTACCTTTTATATAAAATATTTCATTTCAGACACTTTTGTTGAATCACAGTACACTAGTCTCTAATTCATGTCATATACCGTGTAGGAGTCGTATCATAGGAACAGGATATAGGTAAAGGATTTAGGTGAAGTAATTTTCTGGCCAATAAGGATCATATTTGTGTGCTTGGTGATTATATTTTCTCTTCCCTCTTATTTGCTAGCATTTCTGTGTAAGCAGTGCTCAAAATTACCTGTTATTTGATTTTGAAGTTACCCAATTTAGCAACCTGTCACTTTAGAATAAACTATTTTAAAATGTGATGCTATTATGACAAAATATTATTCAGCAAATTTTAAATCCCTTCTGTTACTGTAAAGTAGCTACAAGTCTTACTGGTAACAGACCTAAACTCATTAAATGCTTGCTTTTGTATTTACAGGTGAACACTTGTAGTATCGTGTTGAAAGATGGAAAGGACCATTGCAAGGAAATTGAATTTCTGTTTTGCCACAGCCACGTACGAAGCAGGTATCAGAATTACTCTGTTAGTCTATTTTATTTTATCTGTGAGGTCTGTCTACAGGCATTAATCTTCAGAAGAATGCCAAGTTATAATATGTAAACAGACACTTCCAAGCTGTTTGCTATTCACAGTAGCTACTTGAATTTTCTTGTCTGCTATTTTGACTTTGAAATTGTCTGGCTTGCTGCTCCTTCATCTTTATCTTAATAGTTGCCTGTTTTCAGTATATGCTACATTAGAGCAACAGCTTACAAGGATTATATTGAAAAATTCATTGTAAAATATACTGGGTTTAATTGTTGAGGCAAATTGGTCCTTCTCTGTTTCATTCTTTCAGATATTTCTAAATTCTTAGAATACTTTTTACCAAATTGCAGATAAATATAGCATGACCACTTGTACAGATTTTCTTCAATATTTGACTAAGTACTATGCTTGTTAATCTGGTAGCTTCCTCACTTGTTATGAATTTTCCTAGTTCAAGGACTTGTTAGATATTAATGGCATAGCTCCAGTGTAATCAGTAGTATTATAGTGATGTGTACCAGCTGGGGGATGGATCTCATGAACTAAACTACTTCTATGCAGACCTACAAAAGAATTCTTAAAGCCAATTTTTAATTTTTTTTAAATTTTCTTTTTCAATTCTTCTGACAAAAGAGAGTTAAATATATGGAGAAAAAAAAAGAGTCAGGAAAAATAACACAATCTTATTAAAATTTGTTTAGAATAATAAAAAGAGGGAATATTTTTTAAAAAGTGGCCAAAATAAATAAGTGATCTAGGTCTCTTCCCTTTTTTATTTGATGCTAATTCCAAAAACAACACTGCAAATCCTCTATTATAGCATCTGTAGTCTGTATCTATGTTGACATAACCACAAAAAGAAAAATAGGATTATGTGTGTGATTTTTTTTTTTAATTAATATGGAATTTTAAGTTTTACTGTGTAGTATAATTGAGATTGTCAGTTATTTGACACAATTTATAATAAAAACATGTAAGAATTTAGTTACACACACATACAAATTTTGCATGATGTTCCAGATGACTTCACTTGCCACTTAAAAAGTAGATCAATCCTGATGATTGTATGTAACCTGTAGGAAAAGCCAGGATGAAGAATTGTGGATTTTTTCCCATTTTTTGTTCATCTGTGTGCAGTGGCATGTATCTTAAAATCTGCTAGTAATAAAACATACTTTAAAACACCTTTCCAATCTCAGTGTTTCTCAAAGACTAGGTATTTAAATGATTTTCTATAGGCCAGATAACAGTAATTACAAACAAAAGCAAGTCTTTGGGATCACCAAGTAGGTGGTAAGAGTAGGTGTCTCTAGACCAAAGACTGAATCCTTTACAATAATAGCCTCTCTAAAGGAAGACAATAAAGAAAGCAGCAAACAGCCCTTATAATTTTGAAAATCAAACCTGAGAAAGTTGAGAGGTACATTCAGTACTCTCTGTGAAAGAAATTCTGTTCTCTGGGAATTTCAGTTATAATATTGTGTAGAATAACCAGATGTGTTTTTTCTAGATATTGGCATTAAATTAAAACTGAAAAAGAAAGCAAGGGGAAAAAAAAAAAGAACCCACTAAAAAAAAACCAACAGAGTTTTGACTTCCTACTTCTCAATAAATCTAGCAAGGGAACAAAAGCCAAGTATTGTGTTCGACTGTTATTTCTACACAAATCCTATTGTCTTCCTTAACTTGATTTTGTAATGTACTTATTTTGAAGAGATTTGAATTTTTTTGATCAACATTGATGCTCTTGCACTGAGTGAAATCATAAGCTTGTCCAGATGAGCCATGCTGAGAAAGATGGACTGTTGCTTTGTGCTAATACTGAAGAGATTTGAAAAAAAAAGTACAAGTTGAAATTTAAAGGAACACTTTGTTTCCTACTTGTTATAACCATTGTACTCATCAATATACAAGCTCTAAGCCTCAATTAATCCATGTAGTATGAAAATTATGTGCCAATATCTTGTTTATGAAAGTGTTACGTGATCTATGGACAGAGGGTGCTAATGTTGTTAGGATATGAAGCATGAAAATAGGATAAATGTAAAGGCATTCAGATGACAGGACTGTTATTTAAGTTGGAGGAAGGAATAAAAGCAAGGCTCTAAAATCCTGTCAATATATGAACGTCCTGCAGAATAACCCAAAATTCAACAACCCAAACCAAGCACAACAAAGCATTAAGAGTAATTACTCCACATGGCTCTTCAACTTGTGATGTCTTTTCTCAAATATAGACGTTTCCGTTTGTATATTTTCTCTGTGGTACTCTTCCTCTTTCTACCTTGTCTGAGGCCATCACAAATGGTTTGGGTTTGTTTTCTTTTTTCCCATATTCCTCACAGCTGTGTCTGCAGATTTTTTTGTGTTTTCTGTAAATGAACTTGAAAAGCACAAAAGCTCAAAAAAGCTTGTAACTTCTGTACTAATCTCCTTCAGGGAAAGCAAAGGAAGAGAACCATTTTAAAAAAGAACTGAAAATAACAGCAAAACATCCCACACCATCAACAAACAAACCCCCTCAGAAAACCCCTAAATAAATAGCAGTATAGCTTTTGAATCTTCAAGAACAACCAGTAAACAGGATACAAAGGTTTTTTAAAACTAATTATAAGGTCTTTCCTCCTAGTAGCAGTAGTGGACTGCTACTATTGATTTAAAGCACATCACCTTGGTAGGATGGATTAGAAAGTTAGTTCTGTCTTCTCTGCTGCAGAATCTATATGGGCATCCACTGCCTGAGTAATTGTAGCTGATAGAATACTTTTCTCTGTTGAAGGGAAATTAGTTTCTGACCTGTGTTTGAGGGCTGTGCTGACATGAAGTGTGTTCTACTCCAAACCCTTGCCTGTTTCCAGAAAAATGGAGCCTGTGCACAGGATTGGGCTGGGATGGTTTCTTTATTCAAATGATTCCCTAGTAGGAAATCCAGGTGTTAATACCAGTGGCACAATTTGGGGAGCTGGACAGCTAAGTCATTAGTAGTCCCTTCTAAGGCTCTAGGAAGTAGATGTTCTGCAAACATTGTATTGACTTCGTAACCTAGATTGAATTTATTTATCCCTTGCTTTGTTGGAGCACATGAGATAATAGCTTATGTGAAGAAAGTTCTAGGATGAAGTCCGAGCTTGGCTGGAAGTGAAACAAGTTGGTAATTAGTAGTGCTTACATTTCTATTGCATTCAATATTAATAGGTATTATCTTTTACTTTGTGTTTATCACTTTCCTGATCAGTGGGTTTGGATTTCTTGATATTTTCTGTCTGTTAATTTCATAAAAGCCCTTTCTGCTTCATGCTGTGGTTCCGTTGTGCACCACTCCATGCAGTCCAGTTGTATGAAAAACTGCAGCAGCCAGGTGAGGTGATCAGTGCAAATTCTGACTTTATAAAGTGAAAATCCTGCTAAGTAACAAGCCCTATTCATCTGAATGTTCTTAAGATGCTTAAGGCAACACTTTCAATTTGTAATATATGGAGAACACTGTCTCTTATAATTGAAGATGTTACACATTTATGAAAACTGGAGAGGTAAGTTTCTCTTTCAAAGTGCAGTCATTATCATTAATGCAGAATAGATGTTACAGTTGCCTGATCTGGGGAATTTCTTAAATAATACAGAACACGTTGGATCACTTTGGCTACCTCAACAGCAGGAAGTATTTTTCACATTTCTATTGAATTAAGGTGGACAAAAGAAGATTAAATCCCTTATCTTTCATGCTACATATGATGGAATTGTTTTAGCTTACCGTGTTTTGTTAGGAGTGTATGTTATTCTTGTCTGTGAAAGCATTTGCTTCAAGAAGGTGCCACTGCAGTCCAGGGGCTCTGAACTGTAATGCAAAACCTATTGAAGTTTCTGTTGTGGTTTCTTTCTTTCTTTCATTCAAAAGACAAAACAATCTTTAGATCATAGCTAAAAGAAGGACTTTTCGTCTTAATTACATTATAGGGTTAGATCTAAAGGTTGTAATCAAAGAGCTTGTGCTCATGGATGAATTAAAGCTGTGTAGATAGTAAAGAGAATTAAGATGAATAAGTGATGTAAGTCAGTCCAGTAATGGTGGCTGATTTAGTTATATGTTCTGTAACAAAGGCATAATTGTCCCCAAACTGTGAAATGGGAGCAGGACCTGCTGTTGTGTAAGACTATCACAGCAGGCAACCTTGCTTTATAGGGATGGCATTTTCTTTTTTAGCAAGTGCCCAAAGTATTCTTCACTTGCTAATGATTAGTTTGTATTCTGCATCATTCTCATTTTTCTATACCTGTATGTAGAAAACCAGAAGATTTTGATATTGATTATGAGCAAGCAAATACAATTTGTTTTGCAGGAATAAGAGTTTCATTCTTATGTCAGATTTAGAGAAGTCTTTCAGCGGCTGGTAAATCTTCCTTTCATTCAATCAGTCTGTGGCACTTCATGTTTATTTGATGTCTATTTTGAAACTTTGCTGCAGAGAGATTATATGGAAGGCCCTAGGATTAACATTAAATATGTGCTTGGGTGCACGGAACCTTTGCAAGCAGAGAAGAGCTGAAAATGATACCAGTACTCAAGGGTTTGTGGGATAGGGAGGGTGGTGGAATTGTTGACAGTTAGAGCAAACCAGGAAGGAAGGAGATGTTGGGAGGAGAGAAGAGGAGCTGGTTTTGACATGCTGATTTTCGCTTGGCAAGGGGATGTGTGGAGAAGATTCTGTAGAAGCAGTTTGAATTAGAAGTGTGAACAGAAGGGAAGTGAGTGAGAAGGAAAGAAATCTGGGAATCATTGACACAGAGATTGTAATTCAAATCCTTGAGAATAGCTAAGGTTGCTCAAGGACAGCCGAATTCTGCTGTGTGCATACTACAGAGCCTATTCCATCTTAAAAATATAAATCCTTTTACTAAGATACTAATTTTTTGAAAACTGAATTAAGAGTAATCCTGAAACATGGATATCTACTGTTCAAATTTGAATTTACAAGACTTATTTCTAGTAAAATTATAAATAATTGCAGAAATCTATACTTTGTAAAATATCTTCTCATTGGACTGTAGCATGTCTTCAGAATTACAATGGTAAAAAATCAAGGTTACTTCATTATGTAAAATTTCCCTGAACACACAATAGGCAACATCATAAAACATTTCTGGTATATTAGAAAGGAAGCATCAAAAGAATTCTCTTGCAATAATAGTTAATTTTATGCACTGCTTTTCCATGAGAAAAGAAAAGAAAGAAAAACAAGGTAATAATTCCCCTGTACAAGTTACTTATTAAATACAGTGATTTTTTGTTACCATGATTGTCTGAAAAAAAGCATCTATTTCTGAGTTTCACACGCCTGGAAGTTACTGCTCACACCCAGTGATAAAAGCCATGCAGAATACTGACATAACTGGGGGCACTGCAGTTCATCTCCTGCTGACGTGTCTGCACTTTGGATTCAGAAAACATCAGCTGTTCAGAACACTGCACTTAATCATAAAGGGAGAAAAATAGCAAGAGACTTAGTTTCTTCAGCCATTTAGGGTTGTGGTAAGAGTCATGTTATTTGCTTCTGGATAGAATTTAGGCCACGTCTTTTTTCACATAATAATAATAAAGATATATCCTATAGCTTCCCTTTCTTGCATAAATTAATTACTGATACATAGGATGTAATTTTTTCCCCTTTTGTCTAGTCCTAGCTGCTTTTTCAGTTGCTGTATCATCCATAATTTGTATACTCTGTTATTTGTCCTCTTTTTTTTAGGAAAGGCACACAACATGGTGTTCACAGCATATCTCACCTGGCACACAGGTTATTTTCAGTAAACAGAGGACTTGCTTTAGAAGCAGAATGATTCTCTTGTCTGTAACTGTTTTCAATGTATGGTTTAGCATTTTGAGTTTGCTTGTTTGGGTTTTTTTTGTCTGAGGCTGCTTCACTGTGCTGAAATATGATCTGATTCGGAAAATGAATGCTTTGTTTTTAATGAACAGTATTAAGAAATTAGTGTAACAGTGTTAAAAATTAGATGTAGAACCAATTCAGGCAGTGTTCTCTACTTAGTATCCCAGTTTACATTGAAATTGATGCAATTTCATGGAGAAATAGTGTCTTATCATTGGATTTCAGAGAAGGACAACAAATATAGCCACAGAATCATCATGTAGTTGCCATCCTTTAGCATAAATGTGAATGAATATCCACAGATCTCTGCTAGCATCCAAAATCCAAAGCTCCATTATGGGTTAACTGAAGGTCTGCCTTATTCTGAGAAGTGATCTCAAGCTATGAGATGTGAATCAGATTTCTAAAAAAAAAATCCCCAAATCTTTGGCATTCAAATTCAGGCCTGCATCCCAACTTCCCCCGATTGTTGAAGGTCAACTTTTGTCTCTTGCTGGTTCAGTTCTGAGTCTTGTTGGTATAATTTCTGAGTCTGGCAGAGGAATTGAAAGGAACGCTGGCTTAGAATGGGAGGCTTATAAATAGTATCCCCTCTGTCTATTTATATCCCTTCATTCTGTGGTAAAAGGTAGTTGGTGGCTTCGTTCAACAGCTGCTTGCATGCTCCATAAAATGGATTAACTTTCTCCTTCAGTGTAAAGGTTGCATTGAATAACTGAACTCTGAAGTGAGATTTGGCTGAGAAAAATGTAATGCCTGGTAATTTGGAAGAGCTACATGAAAACAAGCTGTAGAGCATTATACTGTTGCTCTTGAATGGCAGAGGATGTGGTTACAATGTAAAATGCACATGAGATCAACCTACTTTATCCTTTATTATTTTTACTGAATACTTGGGAAGGCCTTATAGTATTCAATCCTTAAATAGAAATCCTGGTGACTCAGAAACTTCTGGAATGTTAGTGTGTACACATTTACCTTCAATTGTTATTTCAGAGATTGTCATGCTGATAGCTGACATGGAGAATCCCGTAATTACCACCCAGCTCATAGATGTCTGTATCTGGTGAAGTTTCTGAGTAAACTGCCCTCTTAATAGCAGTTTAGTGGCTCCTTTTGGCTAGAGTATTTTTATGTACTGTTCTGAGTGTTTACAGAGAGCATAGTGCTGTAGTGTTGCCAACTTTAGTCCAAGAGTTCATAGGCATTAATGATTGTGCAAATGTTTTCTAATACCAACCAGCTCTTTTCCAAGATAGCTCTGACCATCCATTACTACTTAGACTGCCAAGGCACCACTCTATCTGCTTTTGCATTATCCACTATCTCAGCATACTACAGGCAACAACATCTGTATAATGCAGCTCATTATTCTTGTCAATTTGGCAGTTGCTGTTTCCAGCAGAAATATAGTCCCAGTTATGTCTCTTAAACGGGAGGGAGTGGGATAACGTGCTGGACAAAACCATACCCAATGATAATACTGATTCTCAGTCTTCCTTTTTAGTTTGGATCTGTTTTAAGTTTCCCATAGATAAGTCAGATCTGGACCCAAATATCCCCAAACAGTTTTCATTTGATTACTTACTTGTCTATGAAGAAAAGACAAATGTTGTAATGCCATAATATTTTCTGATATCCTATAGTTTTCAAAATTTTTTTTGCATTTTCTCCTATCTAATAATTTGCTTCCATTTCTTTGAAGAGCAGTGTGTTTTAAGGATTCTGTAGTTTATCATTTATGAGATACTAGCAGATCAGAAACTTGGCAACCAAAATTCATGTGGATAGAGATTCTTTTTACACATAGAAACTAATGAAGTATTGTAGGATAGAAATAAAGCACCACTACTGTGTATGAAGTAACAAATATTAATATGATTTTTTTTAATTGAATCCTTAGTTAGCACTGCACAAAATAGCTCCTTTATTTCATCCTGAGGTTTTGTTCCTGCTGGGATAAACTTGTTCTTTTTCTGGGCCTAGCATTAGTCATTAGATTAGAACATGATCTGTGTTAGGCAGGAAAAAAAGGAAGAACCTGCAATTGTATTAGTCCCAGAGCTCTCCTCATGAGAGCAAAATCTGACTTCATTGCACAGGGCATAAAAAAGAGACAAACTTTGTCTGCAGATGTTTTTTCAGTATTCAGGGCCACACCTGGTGCAAGAGTTACACTATGTGTGGCTACAAAGCTCTAGCTAAGAGGGGGAAATAAAAAGCAATTCAGTGGGGGAAAGAAACAGCCTGCATTTTGGGAAATGGTGTGTACCTATGTTTTTCAGGTGCCCTAGCATTGCAAAGGGGCTTGAAGAACAATGTGTTACCCATGCAGAAGATGATGTGTAGCAGATGCCTCCTCTCTGCAAGAATACTAAGGTTAGAAGTTCCACAGTGCACTGCTTTGCATGTGTTTGCTATGATGTGAAAAATAGAGGAGGAGAGAAAATAGCTGGATTATTGATATAACTTGAATATTAACTATGTAGGAGGAACACTTTTGTCATTAAACATAACCATAAACTCACAGAAATGTCTTCATGTTGTGGCCATTTTTCAGTTGTCTGTTGTTTATGTATTAATAAATAAACAGTAGATTGGAATCTTATTTTCAAGGCAGTTTATGATGGATTGCTGGTGAGACAATTCCTGTGGAACTAGCTGTTCTCAATAATCTGTGTGTATAGGCTAAGAGGACTGAAAATCAGAACTATTGACCTCTGTTCCCAGGTCTTCTGCTAACTTAATGTGTGGCCTTGTCTGAGACTTCATCTGCATCTCAGCCTCAAATTCTTTAGAATGAGTCTAAAAGTTAGATTTCCTCTGGGCTGCTCTGGGTATGAGCGTGCATCTTGAGACTGGAAAGTCCTGCTAAAATGCAAAGTGACTTTACTGATAAATGTGTCAAACCTTCCAATACCTTTGTGATTTTAAATGCACCTCCCACATTAATAACTAAACTGAGCTCCCTTGTTAATTGCCTGCAGCATCTAAAACTGCAGTACTCAAATAGCCACTTTGGTGCTGAGCATGACCAGGCTGTATTAAAGCTTTAGAGAAGTGTGGCTGCTGATTCCCTGAAGTTTACTGATAAGGTGCAAGTCTTTATTATCTGTTGCTGGTTCAAGAACATTTCTGTATAAATTTAAGAATGTTATTTGCTTTATTCTGCTTCATTTAGTACGATCATATCTGGTCAAAAGTGCCAGTCCTGGAGTGCTCTCTGTCCCTTGTCCTCCTGTGTCCTTCAGAGACACTGATGAACTTGACTGCAGATGCATCTGTATGGTACGATGCTGTGCAACACTGAAGTTCCCTCCACAGCAAAGCACTGCTGTGACACAAACTTCTGTCACAAAGCCAAATCATCATAGCACTGAGCCTGGGACGACTGAAGAGAACTAGTCAGCTTTATTGCTCCTGGATTTGGATTAGTTCATCTGACGTTAAATCGAGGTGCGCTTAAGTCACGTTCATGTTACACATGTCCAACACAATCTCTGATTGCTTGCTGGGAGTGTAGTAGTTTGTCTGCACAGCAGTGTCAAACTCAGTAGTTTGGAAAGGCAAAATATGAAGATCACGAGTGTAAAATCTTATTCTAGACTAGAATACATTTAAAAAGAAAATATTCATACATGTGTTTAAAACAGCTATTTGAGAGGTAAAACACATGCAGCTAAACTTCTAGGCTAAATTCAGAACTGGTGTGACTGAATGTGATTAAAGGAGGAAATCTAGTTTTGACCCAGAAAATTTATTTCTCTGAGCAGGCATTTAAAACAGGAAGATGTGTAGAAATAGATGCAAAATGTCAGTGCTGTAGCCTGGCAAGTGGCAATACCATATGTAATCTATTATAAGATGAATGGCATGTTGAGAAATGATTCAAGCTAGCTAATTCACAGAGCTCTAAATTCTGCAGCAACATCCTAGAGAATACCAACTGAAACAGCCAGTGCCCTGTTAAACACCATACAAGGGTGTGCATGTGTGTACTTATTTAATTGCTGTATTACAATAGCAATAATGACTGGGGTTTGAGACATTTCCTGGGACTTAGAGATCAGCTGGGATTCACAGTCTGAAGCTCAGCCAGGTGCCATCAGCTCTCACCAGCTAGTCATTAATCCCCAGGAAATGCCTCGTGCTTCAATCTCTATTTCATATCTGAATGTTTGCTAGCTAAGATTTCAACTGTGTTTTAAGATATTGTTAATAATTCCTTTTCCATAGGAACTAAAGGCATCAAAAAAAAAAAAAAAAGGTATTTCCCCCTGTGTCTTTAGAGCTTAATGAGCTTCCCGTTATATATGATTTGTAAAGTTTTGGGGGCTGTGTGAACTCTGAAGGTTTTGACCCCACACTGGGCTTTTGAGTGGTGTTTTTGTAACATGAGACAGTGAGCTTGTTCAGCTGACTCTCATGATGAATGTCTTTCCTACCTACCTTCAAAGTCTGTTCTTCCCATATTTATAGCTTTTTGATGCAAGAGCTGTTAGCTATTACACTGAATGCCATTGGAGGAACAGGATTTTTGGGTGCCTTTTTCAGTTGTTCACATAGCAAACTTTTCTGTGGAATACCTGCAGTGGGTTAATAGGGAAAGGCACAGGAAATATTAGAGGAAGGTGCATCCGGGGAGTGTATTTGCCCATCCCTTTTAGGAAGTCACAATCTAGTCCTATGTCATGTCAGTCAGCTTAAATCCACTTGATGCAGCCAGTTTCCTCCAATTCATGGTTGTGTAAGTAGAGCACTGATAGGCGTTTCTTTTCTAAGTTTCAAAGTCCCCTTCTAGGAAAAAAAAAAAAGAGACTATAATTCCAGCATTTCCTGCAATTGTCCTACCTTAAGCTGAAGAAGATATGTGTATAGCTGGGAAAAGGCTGGATCCTGGAACTCTTAACTGCCTTTGTTACCTGAGTCGTTGTCAGAGGGAGGAGGGACATGATGAGCTGTGACATCTTCATTGATAGTGGAATTTTACAGCAGTATATTAAACTGGACAGCCAACTGCACAATAATTTGAATATCTCTCCATTCATAGAAGTGTAGAAAGCAGAATCTTACCACCATTCTCCTGCAAACTCCTTTTAACCCTTACTTTGACAGCCATAGGGTTAAGATTTAAATTTATTGTAGATGCCACCTTGTCAAGGTGGATAGCTGATGCCCAGCCATTCTTTATCCCAGTTCTTCTTAGCAGCTAGAAAACACTGCTTGCTGTTATCATGTTTGTAACCCCTGTGTATGTGCAAAAAAAAAGATACTCTGAGAGAAATATCTGCTGTCATATTGCACAGAACAAAACAGCTCCAATTTTTTCAGCTGCATAAAACTGAAAACAGCAAATACAGAACTATGCTGGTTTCCTGTGGAGAATGTATCTCCAGGTGACTAAACCCTTAGTGTATAGTACAGTTTAGAATGTGCATGTTTATAGGACTTAGAGTTATTTGTTAGTGTAAATTCAATGCAAAGAGATAAACCCAGATTCTGGATGGCAGCAAAATTTTATCCCAGAGCTCACAGATCAGTTTTTGCAAAACCCAAAAGATCTACAGTCAGAAGCAGGTCAGAAAGAAAGAGAAAAATCTACCCTTCTATCGGTGCAAAGAAAAATCAGGCCTAATTTAGAGTCTAAGAGGTAAGAGGCCTTCCCAAGGGAGACATCTAATACATCTCCAGTCTTTTTTTTTGGATAAATATTCAGAAGTTCTGAATTTTTTCCAAAACTTCAATCAATGTAGATTCTACGCAAGGAAATAGCACAAAAATCTTAATGAAAGGCTGATATTTCTTATGAGCTTCTTAGCAGTGATTAAGTACAACCATTTCCATGTGGTTGAATGCCAGTGCCTTTGGAAATGGTTTAACCTAAACCACAAAATGACCCATTTACCTCTCAGTAAGTGACCTTGTGGGGAGTTAGTAGAAAATAGCAATTAGGCTCAGGACTGACACTCCAGCTTGGTTTGTATTTCTCTGGCTAGACAAGCTCTTTGATGTGCTGGAATCAAGGTACAGATCTTGTTAGGTTTTGCAAACTGTCAAGTCCATGAAATTGGTTTTTTCTATCCAGTGTCTTTGAAATACTGTCAGATCAGCACTAATGCACGGTGGCACTATTCCAGGTTTCAGCTGGAATTAGGGAGGGTAGTGAAATGCTACATGTAGCTGAAGCTGCCAGATTAAAAATGAGTAAAATTATTCTAGCTATTGATAAGAATTTAGTTATCCTTACTCTTAAGTAATCATCAGTATATCCTAGCTGGTTTATTTGTATAAGGTTTGTTTATCTTTTAATTTTTCCTTTCTAAATCTTAGAGGCAAAGAAGAATTACTTTGGAGATATTTGGCATTTTCCTCACTATTTTCCTTTAGAAAGCCTAACAGTTTGTGTGCTTCATCTAATCACCTTCTCTGTTAATAAAACTCTGGCTAGTGTTTTTGTTTGATATTTATTTTATAGTTCTCTTTGTGGTCTCTCTGTGGAAAAATAATTTGTTTCTTTTAGAAACATGAAGGGAAAATGCTCTCTGTTCTTATTTAGATGAGCCAGTAGGGAGCAGTATCTTTCTTGGCATTAATTTTTACATTCTCAGTATTTGCTGGCTGGACTGTAGCTCACTCTGTCAGGCTGTGAACACTTGGGCAAAGACATCCTCATAAATTAAATGCCACTAGGAGAAGTGGATTCCATATTGGCACATCAGCAGAACAGGTAGAGATTCAAAACAAAACAGCTTTTTGAACAAGTTGACATGGCATTACCTTTTATTAGTAAGTTTACTCCCTACCTAGGTATCTGAAGGAAGTGATATTTTTCTTAGATCAGCTATGAAGTGTGTAGTTAGGTAAAACCCAACATGCAGCTAATATAAATGGGATCTCTTGATTAAAATTGTCACAGGGCCTTTGTGAATGAAGCATAAATGAAAGCTGCTGCTTTTTGTTTCTGTGAAATCTGAGGCAGGTTTCCCTATTTATAGATTTCATCCCAGTAGAAAGAGGACAGTGGGGCTGAGAAAATAATTTACAAGCAGAATTTTCAAACAAAGGAAGCTCATATTTTGACTGGAGTTTGTTTTGTTCTTTTTCTCTGACTGGGTTCATTCCTTCATCAATATTAACAGAATGTCTTCTCTCTCCAAAATATTACATTAACTTAATACTTTAGCAAGTAAAAATATAATCAAGTTAGTAATAATTAAAGAAACCTAAAAATCCTTAGTCCCTTACTTTTTTTCTCTCTGACACCACTTTTGCTACCGTATCTTTTTTAATGCCAGGCATTTTTTAATTTCATTTTGAAACTTTGGACATATCACTTCTAGCACATCAATGAGAGAGTATTTATTTTAGCATGGGAAAGAAAATTAAAAAAAGGCATGATAAAACCAGATGGGGAAAATGCAGTAACTGAAGAACCTTTAATTCAGTTTTGTATGAAAAACCTAATTATTTTGTGGGATTAAAGCAGTTGCTTAAGCCTGTGGTACATAATTTAGTACTCTTGCATCTATTTGTTTCTCTCTTCTTATGTCTGCTTTGGTTTGCTTCTTTCATTTACCCTTAGTCATTTTTCTTTATAGACTACTCTCCTTTATTTGTTGTGGCTTTCACCTCCCTTTTCTTGTTCAGTTCACTCTCATCTCTTTTTGTACTCTCATTTGCCCTTTGCCAGTAATTTATTTTTTGCCTGTCCTTTTTTCTCACCTTTCCAATCAAATCTATACTTCCTGTTGCCTTATTTTCATGACAGCTTTCAAATCACATGTTTGATTACTCCTTTCTGTGAAGAAGTCACAGTAGGAAGCAAAGGCAATTCTTTCACCTTTCTAAAAACTACAGGTAACTATCCTAAGGGTGGAAGAAAATTGTTTGGGAGAATTTCTGTTCAAGGAGGTGGCAGACAGCAGAAGCAGGAAAAGAGATGTGAAAGGCAAATTCTGAGAATCTGCAGGAAAGGAAATTTTCTAGTGTTATTTCCATTTTGCTTTTGTGCTCCCACCTCTACCTTTTCCTGCCTTATTACAAGTAATACTGCTATGCTGAGTGAGATCACCACTCTGCCTGCAAAGGAGCAGACAGGGAGGAGCCCAGCAGGCATTCGCTCTGTCTCAGGCCACATTAAGTACTGATAAGATATTCTCCTCAATATCCACTGGATCAGCTGCAATGAAGAACAATTGGTACATGGATCAACCCACCTCCCTTATTCCAGAATAAACACTGAAGGAAGACCTTGGTGAACCCTTCCAGATGAATTTAAGCTGGTTCCCAGGGAGGTGAGGAAAAGCTATGAAACTGTGACTTCTTCACTTGGATAACTTTTCTAAGAGACTGTTGGATGTCAGTTCCATAAAAGCAGAAGGATGGTGAAATCAAGACACTGTAGCAGCACTGTTAAATGGTTTTACCAGTTTGGAGTCTCTTGGTTGTGTGTGTAGGGTTTATTTATTTACTTATTTGACAGAGTCAGAAGAAAACAATACCTTGAGTCTCCTGAAACTGCTGTAGGCCTGGTCTTAAGCCAAATCTTTAATTATTTTCCTGTCTTTTGATTGTCAACTCTGCCTTCTCATAGCAAAATGGAGCCTCTGTTTTAGATTCAGTAGTGCTAGTTAGATCGTGACCTTGCTACTGAAATACTGTTTCTTCTACTGCTTCAAGACCAAGTAATCCTTAGAACTATAGGTTAATGAAGGCAGCACCTTTTTCAAATTAATCAGTCTGCAGTGCCAAAATACAGAACAAACTTTTCACGTGAAGAATGTCCAAACCTGTTATTTGGTGTTTCCATCCAAATAAAAGCAAAGCCTTTGTCCTCTGATTTGTAAGAATACAGTTTCTTCCACAGATTGTCAGTGGAGTGAAATCTTGAAATATTTAGCTAGGATGTAGTTTCCTTTTTTTCAGTTTGGTATTTTAACGTTATGACTGATAGTTTTCTTCACAGAATCAAAGAACATTAGGGGTTAGAATGGACCTCAAAAGATCACCCAGTCCAACCCCCCTGCCAGAGCAGGATCACCTAGAGGAGGTCACATGGGAATGCATCATATTAGATTATACAATCTATCCATCTGCAATAGTTAATTTAAGTCACCAGTGTATTTTGATGTGTGGTCAGTCACTGGAAAACATCTTTTTTCAACTTTGTTTTCAGTCCACACTTCTGCTCTTGTCTTTTTCATATTTGAACTGGATTAAAACTAAATTTGGAGGTGGCATGAATCTAACAGTCAAAAAATAATTTCTGGAAAACCTGATTAAAGAACTGGAAAAATGTTGCTTGGTATGGATGCAAGTTCAGAGCCTGGTTAAATGAAATTTGAAGAATCTCAGCCTCCGGTAGTGAAGTCGTTATGGATATTAGAGATAAATAATATAGCCTGGTAATTATCAAAGGAAAATATGAAAACTAGTATTAAAATATTAACATAATACTAATTGGAATACTAAAGTCTTCCCTAGATGAATATCTACTCATATTTCTTGAACTTTTAAGTTGTTTATGAAACAGTAAAAGATCATGCTAAGAGGGCTGGTTTATGTGAGAAGTCAGTCTCTCTCAGATTTGGTAATTCTTTCACATCAGCTATCCTGGAAAATGTTGGACTCTTTCCTTACATTGAGTGTAATTTCCTTGAGTAATTAACAGATGCTTGGTAAAGTAGGGAGAAACTGGAGTGTTTGACAAAGTAAAGGGAAATACATACAGAGCTAATCAAAAGCCCAACATATCAATAAAAAGTTTTCTACTGATGTCAGTAAGCTGTAGATCAGGCCAGTTTTGCAGAAGTCATCACAGTAGTGGATGTCCCCAAGCACCCTGGCCAAAGGGGACCCTTTATATGTATGTCCAAACAGTGTGTCTGGAATGCCTCCAGCAGAGTCTGGATCTGATTTGACATTCATTTATTTCATCTTCTTAAGCCACTACTATATGATTATGATATTTTAATGGATGCTGATAAAAAGGGATGGATTTTATGACATGTAGTTTAATTTGTGAGCCTGACTGCTTAAATACCTCAGTTTTGCCAGCACATAAATAACTGTGCATGAACCAAATACCCACAGATAGCTTGTAAACATCTAAAAAGCTTAGGATTGTATATGGGGGAGGAAGGGGAAGTTCAGTTTAAGGTTTGAACTCTTTGTTGAGTGAATTTCATGTGACTATTTCTTTATTAGAGTGTCAAAAAAAGAAGATGCTAATTAATTGATGTACTGCATGGTCCAGCGTGCTTGGTAGCATGGTTCTTATTAGGTTGTTTCAGCACAGAATTTATTAACTTGTTTAGTCTTTAATTGTATGTCATGATGAAAAGTTGCAAATTTTTTTATTGTTTCTATAATATATTTCAGGAGTCTTATGAAAAAGAGAATAATATTGTGACAACCTGATGTTCAAGATGGACCTGTATCAAAGTTCTTTAATTTTGAGGAAAAAAAAGGTGGAATTAAAGGGCATGAAATCTAAGTCTACATTGTAAGTTTATGGCTTTGGTCATTGTAAGCAGAAAGAAGCATAGAGTATTTTTCAATTACAAATTACAAATTTAAAGTTAGGTGGAAAAGAAAAAAAGATAAATCCCTCCCAAGTAACATACCCACAGCACTTTGTTTTTGTGAGATAAAGGATACAATACGATCATTAAAGTCTTGGCCATGAGAGTTATACTGTAGCTAGCATATTTCTCTCCTCTCTTCTTTTTCTTAAGTGTTTCTCATTTGTTTATTCCCCATTCCAGGTGATATATCTGTGGAACTAATTGTTCACTCATTCCCTAGTTAAGTCACTAAGAAATCTTAGGCTGGCTTTGGGATGGACTTTTTTCTCCTTGTCTGGAAGCTGAGCACTGATGGTTCCTGGGATAAGTTTCAAATGACAAAAGCATGTCACTTATTCTTTGATCTTTAATTTCAAGCACTGATGGAAAAGATCTAATCATCCACTGTCTTTTCTAAGTTTAAACCTGTTAAATGTAAGAATTAAATTGCACAAGGTTAAAACTGCTAAGGCAATAATTGAGAATCATTTAGTAAAACTGGACAAACATCCTGCTTGTATCTTATGAAGAATTTTTTTACAGTTTTCTGTTCAGATGATTTATTACAATCAAGTCATTTTGGAGGCTGCCTGAACTTGTTTCCTCTTTCCTTTTCAGCTTCCTTATTTTAGCTCAGATGGTACTTTACTTTAAATCACATAATATGGTAAAAGGTCTGTTATTTGACCTGGGAATAGGGTCACACAACCAATCTTAGCTAGTCTAAAATTAAATATAAACAATGCTAAAATATACTGTATAATTCCCAACTTAAACTTGGGAGCTGCCAAGTAGAACAGTACTTTATTATTGCACAATTAGAATGAAGACTGCTAATGATTTAAGGTGTTTGTGAAATGAATATACCAAACCTTTAATTCCATGGTACTATTATTGCAGCTGTATGCTGTTTGTTGAGAGCTTGAGGAGATGTTTCCTATTTTGTTTGATTTATAGCCTTGTAACTTCACAAATAGTAGGAATTTTCCACTGGTGACTGCACAATGTATGGAAGGGCCAAAATTATTTTTAAAATTGATTGTGTTTCACAAATTGCCACTTCTACTCTATAGGCTGGTGTTTCCTACTTCTGCAGAGCTTTTTCCCCCCCTTAGCCATGATGAATGTATTTACTGAGTTAGCTTTCTTATTATACTTGGATTGTGGTATACCAAATGGATAATTTTTACCATAGAATTCATCATCTAGAAAAACTGGAAAAAAAAAATAAAAATCATAGACTATGGTTTTAGAGACATAAGCTGTAAAATCTTTAATGTCATGATTAAATTAATTATGAGTTTGTTTTTTTTTTCTTGTTTTGTCTTTACTTGGTTCAAATCTATAGCTGCAGCAGCTCAGGTAACTCCCTGATAAATGCCATGAAAGGATAAGAAAGTCTCAGAAATGTTGTGTGGCTTGAGAAATATTCCCTGGACTCTTGAAGAGAAAGATCCACGATTGCTGTGAATTGATGCAGCTTCCTCGGTGAAGCCTCAGGAGCTCAGTACTGTGTTCACTTCTGCTCCACAATGCTTCCAAATACCTCTGATACTAGACAGGTATGCAGACGTATTTTTTATTGTATGATGTGTCCTAAGAACATTTGTGGTTGTTTTTCTACTAAAGTGGCATGGGATTAGCTCACATTCAGACCTTCCTTTGATGGCTGTGTGTGGTGAGCAAGATGGCTTAGGATGGTGTATTTTATAGTTACTGTAATTCACATGGGACAAACAGAAAGAGAGAAAGACTTTTGTTTTTTTTCCCACCCTTAGTCAGAGAAAGCAAATTAGCAATACTAAAAAAAAAAAAGGGAAATTATGTGAGAAAATGCAAAGTTTATTTGTTAGGCTGTTCCTTTTTTTTTTTTTTTAAGTATGCTGCCTTACAGCTGGAAAAACTTCAAGTTATTTTGCCAATATTTTGTGTTGGCCATTGAGTCCAGGAGAGTCTTGTTTTCCATCACAGACAGCAACAGACATGAAATACTTCTTTTAGAGTTTAGTGTCACTCTTTTGGTTGGCCTGTTTAATACAGCATAGCTCTGAGAGACTCATAAATAAAGCCCAAACTAGAACTATTGTTTGCTGGGAGGCTGCCTGTGCCAGAAATGGTACATTTCTTAAATCAGTGTTCATGTGACTGTGATTCACAGAAATTTCTGGTGGTTTTTTTTAAAAATATTGATGGTCACAAACTACTCACCTACCTTAGCTCTGTGAAGGGAGTAACTCGCTAATGATCAGCATGTTCTTAGTGTTTGCAACACATTTTAAAGTGAAATCTGTGGATTCAGTATAATGGCATGACCTCAGTCTCACAGCCTAACATGGGTGAAGCTTTCAGAATGTTCACTCACTTATTACGTAAACTGAGAAGGGGAGTGTAACTTGTAGCAGGGCCAAAGAATCAATACCCTATCTCAGTTTCTCTTAAAAAAGGAAAAATGTATTGTATGTCATTGTCATCATCTTTGTTGTTTTTAACTATTTCATTAGAAGCTTCCTCAACAAGTTCAGATGAAGGTCATTCTGCATGTATGTGTCCCTGTGCATGTATTTTCCAATTATTTCCCTTTCATTTGCGGTGGTTTATAGTGAAATAAAGCCTGGAATAAAGTGGTTAAAGCTTGGACAGCAGTTTTAAAAGTGTCTCTTGAGTTCCAGGAACTCAGCTATTGTGAATTATTATTCTGAAAAAAAGATGAGCTTCTGTCATTTAAAAAGAAGGTAATTTCTACACAAAGTGTAAAGTTTTTAAATCCCTATAAAAAGTTTTTTAAGTGGGTGGGATTTAAGCATTAAGATTAAAACTGCATCATTCTGGTTAGCTTTTACATCTAAAGTATTTTGTGTTACAGTGCTGATCTTCTCTTTAGAGATTAAAAATACACTGCAGTTAGACTGTCTTTTCAATAGAATCTCAATATATTTAGAACATAAAAACAAACTAAAATTTTCTTGGGTTAATATTTAGAATAGCAGCTGAAATTTTGATGAAGTGATGAGTCTTCCAAGCCACTAGAAATTTTTATTTTATAATACTGGAGACACACTGGCAACCTAACATTTGTTTTTACAAAAACACCAAGAAATATTAACTTTATTGATAATATTTATTTGATTTAAAGATTATGATAGGCACGACAATATTAGAACCTTGTTTTGTGTTGAAGATAATGAAAACTGAATTTTCATTTGACTGAAACTTGTAGCATTGCACCTGTAAAAATTAATCTGATACATGTTTGTTCTTGCAGAGAAAGGGTGGTTGGGCAATCCAGCATCTATTAGTTAAATATGTGTACTTGTGTCAAGTACAAAATCAGAAGCCCTACTTAATATGACCCACTCTATTCAAGAAACATTGTTTGTATGTCTCAGTCTTGCAACACTGGCTACAATCTTTTGTGAATTGAGATTTTGGATCAAATTTAACTACTAAGAAAAAAAATAGTCTCAGCATGTGAGATGCATGATGCAAAGCCTCTGAGAAAACTGTAAACACAGTCAAAGTAATCCAAGAAGTCTTCTCAGACAGGACACAACCTTTCACTTACCAAGTTTTATTTTGTTATGTTAACTACAAAATCAGATAAAACTCAGATGGCTTTTAGAAACAGAGATTAATATGCTTTATTTTAACATAGATTGGATGATCTCTTCCTTAAGACTACATGGAAACTCCTTGTCTTTCAATATCCAGGAAACAGAGTTTCATTGTGCAGGAGAGAAACAATACAAAGAGATTGCACTGCAGAAAAACATTGTTGGTCTATGCTGACAGGAGAGGAAGCTTTCCCAGCACATGGTAAAATTGGAGGTGATGATAGGATCCAACTGATTGTTTGATCTTAACTTTAAAAGTAATGCATATTGCTTTAGATGGCAGTAGTAAATATAAGGCCAGTACTTTAGAAATTCAGTAGAATTAAGAACAATTTAAAGATTGAAATCTTAATATAGTTAAGTGTTGGAAATGGCCTAGATGTCTATTGAAGTTGTGTTTTTAAGCAATTAGATTTGTTTACCAATTTATCCACGCTTTAAGATTAGAGAAATAACTATGGAATCTTTGATTTAATGATGTAACATGTACCTAAGTCTCACTAGAATGTTAAGTGTGTATTTGTAGTTTCATCACTAACAATTAGTCAGACAAAACACCCACAAAATTTACCGTAAATATCAGCAGGTCTGAAATAACAAAAGGTGTGTACTTTGCTGCTATTCAGCTTCTTGTTTCGGTCCAAGTTGTAAAAATAGATCATTATTTCATCTGTTGTATATTATAAAAATAGAACCTTGATGTTTTGATGAGTTGACAGGAGTTTCACAAGTTCCTAGAAATATAAAAAAAATGCTCAGGAAAGAGGAGAAAATATTGTATTTCAATTTAAGTAAGGCAAAAGTTCTTTACAGAAAGGTAGGATTTTAACTATCTTTGCTTATATCCCTGTTTTTAAATCAAATCTTTCACTAGGTGCTGTCATACTCTGCTCCCTTTCTACAGTGAGGATGTCCCTGACTTAGGCATGTGGCAGTCTTGGTGATGTCTCTGAAGGGCTGCCTACAGAAATGGGTTTAGACCAGCTGTCTGGCAGGTCTGTGGACTGAGTGGCAGCCCACAGCTTTTGTGATTTTCACTTTTGCTAAATATACAAAATAAAAATACAGATACAGTCTCATATCTAACAGGAAAACTTGGCACGAGTATTTAAATCTCTGTAATTAGATGTAAAGACAGTGCATCTTCAGTAGGTCTTTGCTTTGGATCAGGAGTGCAGTTTTAAAGTGAATTTCCCTGTTGTTCCCCCTTACTGGCTCAGAGGGCAGAGCAGCTAATGCCCAACAAACAAAATTAAAATGGAAAGCATGCTCCAGAAACACAGTGGAAAAA
Source organism: Chloroceryle aenea (assembly GCA_013399075.1). Taxonomy (NCBI): domain Eukaryota; kingdom Metazoa; phylum Chordata; class Aves; order Coraciiformes; family Cerylidae; genus Chloroceryle; species Chloroceryle aenea. Next base: position 94,169 of record VWZY01010259.1, read on the forward strand.
ATTGCTATTGTGTTTACATTTGTATGACCCTTTGAGGCTAATGTGTGAGCCCAAGGAGGGGCTGAGAACTTTTCATGTTGCCTGCTGATTCTGGGTTGCTTTGAAACTTGCTGAATACATAGCCCTGGAAGTCTGCCAAAGTTACAGCCAAAGTTGCAGTAAATGGTTCAGAATAAATTGCTGGAGAGGTATATGTTTGTTACTGGGAAAAGCAAGAGCATATTCAAAGAAAATAACAAAGAGACAGTATGCTCTGATTTTGTGGAAAAGCTGGCAGCTTTTCAGGTAATTCATGGGCTGAAAAGATTGTGTGAGCATTGAGTAATAAATCCTCTATCTTCTGTTGTTTATTTTCAGGGAAACAATCTTTGTAAATAGGATTTTTATTAAGGAAGTATGAAACACTTTTCTCCTCCTGGTAGTAGTATTGTTTCTCCTCGGCCTCTAGTACTGTGAATATGGGTCAAAGAAGCATATTTGACTGAAGTCTGAATTGCTTCTCTGGGTAGATCCACCACATAGAGTGGGACCAGTCCTTTGGTGAGGGTATTTTGTGCTAAGGAGGTCACGTTACCCTCTGTCTCTAGCACCTCCTGACCTAACCATCCCTTTCTTACCCAAGTGATCAGTTAAAAAGATAAATTCTTAATTACAATCAGGACCAAACCATTTAGCTCATAAAGAAATGAATAGTTACAGAACAATTCTAAAAGAATTGGAGAACATCTGACTGGTCTTTTGCTTGTCCCCTTTTAATTTTCATTCTAGTCTGCCAAAGCAGTGGTTTTCAGACCATTAGGCATCTTTTTGACTCAGTTGGCAAATTGCAGGTCACAGAAACCAAGTGTTGGGCCATGCTTTCTTGCTTTTACTTTACATCACATGTTAGTCTTTCAAGACCAAGACTCTGTACAGTTAGATATGTCACTACAAAGCCTGGGTATCTCTTGTGTTCAGTGTTTCATAGGGACATTAGAAGTGCTATAGTTCATTGCCTCATAAGTTGTTTGAATTTTTGTTGTAGGAATGGGCATAGGGTTGTACAATTGTGTCAGTGCACTGCAGTCTCCTGGCCAGGTGTGAGTGCATGGCACTGCATGCTGCCTGTGAAGAACTGTGCCCTAGATTATAGAGTCAGCCCTAGATTTGCTTTTACATGGAACTCACTGAACAAGGTTTGATATATCAAGCAGCATCTTGCTGGTAGCCATTTTTCAGTGTATCTTCTGGTATCTGCACATCTAGATCCCATTGGTAAGTCTGTGTTTTGATAAAAATATTCCTTGCGAGATAAAAGCCTTTGAAGTTTTATGCTTTGCCACTGCTAAAGAGCTAGTCATTAACTATTTATGATAGGGAGCACATCTTGCCTTTTGGCCACTGACATTAGCATTAAGAAATTACAATGCAACTCATTGCTTTGAATTAATGTGAGATAAGAAAATAAAGAACTGACTACTGTAATTACTTTTGAAACATCACTTTGGATTTAGGACAATCAACATGCCAGAGCATTTCTTTAATATGACAATTTCATTAACAGAATTTATTGGGTTTTTGTTGGCTGTTCAGTCTGCACTTTATTACTTAATTCATGTTGGGACCGTAATGTCATATTTTTGTGATGCAATTTTTAAATCCTATATAACCTGTCAGGTAATAGGTCTTATCTTAGTTCCAAGATTAGATTTCTTCTATATTATTACATTGTAAAACTCTTACAAAACTTTATATCAAAATTAAATAAGTTTAATGCTATTACTGTTTCTTCTTTCCTAAAAGAGAATTGTGGACTGACTCTTTCATTTGGAAACTTCTGTCCTGGCGAAAGTGTATTTCATTAGAAGAGTTCTGATGCATCTCTTGGCTGATAAGTAATGATATCACTTTGAATCTCAGGGGAGAAATCTTACCAGCAACCAAAAACTAAGCAACTGTTCTGTTTAATGCCAGATTTACAAGCAGACATTTCTAAATACCTTACAAATTCTATCCATTCGCTGCAGGGTCCTTTGCAATTAGTACTCCTAATGAATCTTTCAAAAATAGTCTCTTTAAACTTTCACTGCCATTACTTCTTGCTTGTTTTGTTATAATAACATCTATTTTTGCAAGTGGGTATTGCATATTCCTGTTGATAATCAGTGTAATCAGGTAATGAAAGGCCAGATTCTATTCCCAGAGAATTCTTCCTAGACTTTATATGTAGTGCTGCATGTGAATATGTGCCAAAACCTCTTCTAGCACAGTCTTCAACCTGTTCAGAAACTGCATAAGCATTATTTATGGTACCCTTTCTATTTAATTTCTTTTAATACTTGAATGTTTGTTTTAATATTTGTGAGGAAAAAAAAAAAAGAAAAACCAACCAACATTTCTTTCCCTGTGCAGTCACTAGGGCTCTGATCCTAAGAATTATTTTCTGTAGTGATCTCAGGATCAACAGTAACAGCAATTAGGAAGATCCTCACATGAATTGAATGTTGTCTTTTTAGAGCTTCCAATTTTATCCAAACAAAGAGAGAAGCTGCGTATGATTATATGGAGTTTTTAGCTGTAGGCAAGCTAAGTGAATTACATTTACCATGGAAAGTGTGAAAAATTAAAAACAGAAAGAAAATTATAATGTAAGAGATGAATCCCTGGCAAAAACTGATGGCATTCAAGAATCATTTAGTTTCTGATAGAAATGTTAGCTACTCCTGTAAGTAAGTTTGCATATTTTAATGAAGCTGTATCATTTTTTAAAATGACTTCTCTTTGATTAAATCAACTCTTTGTTCTCTTTTTGCTGCGCTGGAGCACGCTATGTTTATCATACACTCATCCACACAAGCAAACTGTATCAAAGAGACTTTTTTGTGCTATACTTGCAAAAATTCTGGGAGCAGCCCCAGCTCTGAGTGCACTTCCTACCATTGTCATAAGTCACTAGCTAGATGTTTTGCCTTACTTGGGAAATTCTTTTGTAAATCAATGACTACACTAAAAGCTGTTGTTTACAAAAGTCTGGTGAGAGCTATGCTCTGAGGTTTTAGTTTTTCTGGAGTCAAGCAACTTTTTGGGTTTTTTCCTGTTCTTTCTCTCCACCCAGACTGTGATATTTGGGTTTCAAAAGAAATTTTAAACACTCTAAAGCCCATAATTATTACTATTTCTGTAATGAGCTTGAAGCAGCTTAATATTGTGTTCATTTTGTGATAAAATACTGATTTTTTTTTAACTCTTACCACTGCTTCTGTCTATTTTGAAATGCAGACTGTTCTGCTGTGAAATAGCTTGTAATTAAAATGTTACGCAGATGTCACATTTTGAGTTCAAATCTCTTTCTTTGTTAAGTGACTTTTTTAATTCACCCGTTGTGTCTAAATCCTTGGTAATAAGCATTATTGGCAGGGATAATCATTGTACAAATGAAGTTGGTTATTTGTTCATATTAATATTTAGATTTGTTGGGAGGGGGTTATAGTAATTGCATATATAAGAAACAACCAATCACAGTTGATCATATTTTCTGGACAAAATTTCCCCTAAGTCCAGCTGTTGGTATTGCTGTCTTTCTTTTGAAATAATTTAAAATCATATGGAGTCTTCACTGCTATTTTATTGAAATATGATTAGTAACAGTATTGTTGAAATATATTCTTGCTTTCATTGAAATCTATTTTAAAGTAAGGATTTTGCCAATTTTTGATAGATGCAATTAACATTGGAAATCTTCACTGCTACATTTTTAATGTGACAGCTTCTGTTTTTGGTTGTATGTTTGCATTTCCCAGCATTATTTAACAAAATTACATTTATTAGATATTTAACAAATATTTTTTTTAAATGTGGTATTACAGAGTTTAGCTGTTATTCTGAGGCAAACTCTGTTTAAAAGATAATCTTACAATGTTTTTGCCATTTACTCCCTATCACTTTGTTCCCTCCCTTCTGAAATGGATGTTACAGTCCCCTCAGTTCTTCAAACTTGAGTGTTAGCTTGAAAATGCTCTGAAACTAATCAGTAAAGTGAGCCTTAAATGAACTTAAAAAAAACCCTCTTTCTAAAAAATAATATTTACCTGTTTTATTTATTTGGATTTCAAACCAGACCTTTTGCCTATTCAGTTCAGAGTGCAGCTGGACAAATTGTTGAATCAATGTAGTTGAGAAGGCAGTAACATCCAGAAGGGCTGAGTCAGCAAGATGGAAGGCCTTGGAACATATTTAGTTCAGAATAAAATTTTATGGGCATAAAAAAGCCCTTTATAATAACTCATTTTGTCATAAATACTCTTTGGATTTATATGGATCACTACAAGCAAATTTTCCTTATGGCATTATCTCAGTTTTTTGAGGTATCAGCAATTCCCGTTGATCTCAGGCTTTTACCAATCTTTTTCCACGGTGCATTCAGGCACATTAATGTAGCATAACAAGTTGTTTTCCATAGAGAGGAAAGTGTTTTAATCTGAGACTTCATAAATTTTCATGATGTGTTTGTAGATTCATTGAGAGTAAGATCTGACCAAAAGAGGCAAATAGATTCAGGCCGTAAGAATATCATTCTCAGAGCTTCCAATAGCTGAACCCCATTTCTGATGATAATTTCAGGAGCTGTCAGACTGACTGTTCTCTGTGGTTATGTGTACTAAGTAGTTCAAATAATCACACAGTATTTAAGACAGCCTTCTTCACAGGACAAAATAACACTTTCTGAAAACACTGTAAATCTTACAATGTTCTGACAGGCACCATTTTAAAAATGTTTATTTCAAATAAACCCAAGAAATTAAAATCATTACCAATGTTACCTCCATATCCTGAATATGTAGGGTATAAATTGTACAAGTTGTATGTGATAACTTCTCTAAATTAACATAGATCTTAAGATATTCTCAGTATGAATATACAAAGTGTTATATTTGTCAGACCAAAGGTCTGTCTAATGCAGTACTTTTCTCTGAAGGTAGTTGACAAAAGATGATGCTTGGGAGTGTAGTGGAAAACCATGACAGTGAGTGAAGTAACTCTATCCAGTGGGCTTGAGAGTTTTGTAATCCTTTCCAAAGATAACCAAAATAGCACTTCAAGTATATGATATCTTAGTATACAGACAATATTTTACGATCAAAATGCAAGAGATAGAGGTCTGTTGTGGTGGGCCCAAACCCTTTTGTGTTAGGCACTGTACAAGCACATAAGAACAAAACCCTTGCTCCCCTTCCTCCCTTTTGTGGAGCATGAAAGCTTTGCCATTAACAGCATTACTCCACTGCCAAGGTAACTTATTTTATCAGTAACAATTCTGAAAAAAAATGTAGATACTTTGAAAATCAATAGCTTAAAAACATTGTTAATGTCACTGCTGCAAATTCTAATTCCTGTCACACTAAATATAAATAAGAAATGGTGCATGTAGAAAAAAAAAAAGTCCTATCAAAATCCTCCACTGATTGGAATCATCAGGCTGTGCCATGCCATTTTATTGCATCAGAGCACAGCTAGCACTAACATGTCAGAATATAGAATGTCAAATGTGGACCCTTGCTGGCAGAATAAGCCTGAGGCTTATTGATGAAATCTTTGCCTTTTCATTCAGTTTCTATGAGACTAACCATAGGATAAGAAAGAACAGACATTTTCTGTTCCTAAAAAATACATATATTCTTAAAATACTTTTTCTGAAATCATAGAATGGTAGAAGTTGGAAGGGAGCTCTGGCGATCATCGAGTCCAACCCCCCCTGCCAGAGCAGGAACACCCAGGGCAGGCCACACAGGAACAGATCAGGGAAGGTCTTGAAAGTCTCTAGAGGAGACTCCTCAACCTCCCTGGGCAGCCTGTTCCAGTCCTCTGTCACCCTCACAATGAAGAACTTTTTCCTCATGCTGCCACGGAGCACAACTGAAAAGAGACCTGGTCCCTTCTACTTGACACCCACCCTTCAGATATTTGTAAGCATTAATAAGATCCCCATGTTTGTTCTGAAAACTACAGCCCTTCTTTCCTACATCAAATGAAAACAGAAATCCTCATGGGGTGGATGAAAGAGGCAATGCTTCTTGAGCTGCTTCTGATTAATTATTTAAAGGGCATCTTTACAATAGATAGTAGGGGGAAAATGAATTATTTGGTCTGGCTTTTTCCTAGAGCATTTCCCTGTAAAAATGCAAGTTTTTAATACTAAGGTATATAATTTCTCCATCCTATAGGCCAAACATGAACATCCCCATTCTGACAGCAGGTTTGGGAATACATTTCTGTTATGTGTTACACTGAAGTCACTGGTTCGTTTTGTATTGTCTGGTAGCTGTCAGTGTGCTGACAGTGCACATTATTGTTATTAGCAGAACTAGAACAAGTGTATTACAACAAGGTCATTGTTGAATGAATGTCAAAGGTGTATTTAATCACAGTTAACACTGAAGGGTATAACTACCTATTGAGAACCTGTGGTTCTTTAGGTCCAGTTAGGAGTTTAGGAGGACTTCTAGTTGTTTGGGGTTGGTTGGTTTGTTTGTTGGTTGGTTGAGGTTTCTTTTTGTTGGGTTCTATGTGTGTGTGGTTTCTCTCTTTTTCTCTCTTCTCTCTTTCTCTCTTCTCTCTTTCTCTCTTCTCTCTTTCTCTCTTCTCTCTTTCTCTCTTCTCTCGTACTCTCTTCTCTCTTTCTCTCTTCTCTCTTTCTCCTCTCTTTCCTTTTTCAAAATCAAATACAAACTGAAGAACACCTTTCTCAAGATAATTTGCTGATAATTTGGATCCAGCAAGTGGAAAAAAAACAGTAAACTAGCACTCTGTGGCACTTCCCCACCTTTCTGACTTCTGTAAAGTCCTTTGTCTCACTAGGAACTGGTTTCTATAGATAGAGAAAAGTATTAGGAGCAGAAAAGCATGCAATATGGATGTGGTTTTCTGTTTTCTGTGCCCAAAAACTTAGTTTTATGGGAATTTGGCTTGAATATTTATTATTAGTTTTCTTGGCTTGATTCTCTTCTTTGTGAAGTTGAATTTGCAGATGATAAATCCTTCAGAGATCTAAACAAAGACCTAAAGTTTCAACCAATTTATCATCTAATTTCGCAGTTACAAACTTTAAAAACAAAAAAGTATTAAAGATTTCTCTTTCAGACTACAGCTATAGAACATCCTGACCATAGGGTTCAACACTGAATTAAAAAAAAATAAATTGCCCTAGACATTATCTTTCTGAAGCTGATTTCTGATTAGAAGTTTCATTATTAATGCTCAGTTTAGAGAATTTTCTGTTACATCAGTTTGACTTGGATATGAGCTCAGTTCCAGAGGTGAATATTCAGTGCTGCAAAGTGAGTGCTCCACCCAATACACTGATTATTCAGGTTTGAGAGATTTCTTTTCCAAATTTTCCACCCAATGTGTAGGGACAGAAACAACTACTTTCTGTATTTGTGGGAACTGTTGTTATGAGCAGATCCTAATCCTGTATGTAATGTTTTATTTGCAGAAAACAAAAAACCCCCAAAACCTAACAACTCCCCACACACTATTCAAATAACAAAGAATTATTTATGACTGTTCTTAAATCATTTGAGTTTGTCCAGAGCACTTGATTGCTTGAAAACCTCAATGTAACCTGAAAATGTTAACTTATTACTTGATAACCTGGACAAATGGCCTCACAGCAAAGAAATCTGGACCAGTAAATTCATGTAATTCTTGCTTTAACTGTAGGATTGAGTAGCCATAGGAATAGCAAGTTCCTTTTCATCTTTAGTACTTTCTCCTCAGTCTGTGGCTGTGAAGCTGTGCCCTTGTCATAACTTTGAACTTTGAGCAAAATGCTGACTATACGAAGCTTAAATCAAATTCATGCCAAGTGCAGGTCAATTTAGCTGAGTTAGGTAAAAGCTTGAAGGTGCAGAGCATGCATCTTTGAAGACAGTCAAAACCCAGCTGGATAAGGCCCTGGACAACCTACTGTAGTCAATGCTGCCTTTATAGGAGGATTGGACTAATTGGTCTGCATGAAGCCCCCAGTGGCTGCTTGACATACAGCCTGTTCTAACAGCCATGACTCCAAAATGCTGCCCTAAATGTACAGCATCATCTCTGAGTTACCATTGTACAAAAGGGCACAGTCACTGGGAGAGAAGATGTAGAATTGACCTTAAAATACTTGCAGGAGTATTTTAATTAATTGCTTTATCAGTGTGTGTCAAATAAGTGGGCGTTAAAAGGAAGCCTTGCACGTGTCAAGTAAATATAGGCAAGAAGGAGAATGGAGAGAAGGAGAATCAACTGTTTCATGAATTTTAAAAAGTTACATTTTTTTGATGTTTTCTTCCAGTATTTTAAAGCACATTACGTTTTCAAAAAAAAATCAGAAGATTTACAAGTTTTGAAAAACTTTTTTTTGGCCTCACTTGAGTTTCAACTATATTTACTTACTGTTCCTGCTTTCACTTCTAGCAGTGTCACTGAAATAAGTAATTGGTGCTTCATGGGTTGTTTCTTTTTCTTTTTCCTGGTGTTAAAAGTCCCCCGTTCCAAACTTCACTATCTTCATTATGGACTGAGGGCTAAATGGGAGGTTATAACAGCACTCACGAGGAAAGAAAAACACAGGTGTGTTTTGAATTTTTTTTCATGCCTGGAGTTACCGAATTAACACTTATTGTGACCATCTTGCTTCTGGATCTTGAATGGGCTTCTAGACTGGGCTTTGTGCAAGAGGTTTGCATCACTGATGAGTGAGGATTCACACTGATTCTTAGGGTTAGGGTTACTTAATAAGGGGATGTTTCTGGTCTAAGATTAAGTTGCTAAAAACCATGGACCAGCTGGTGTGGTATAGGGCTAGTGTGAGATTAGAAATTACTAGCAATGGCTCTTCTAATTAGAATGAGAAAGGTCCAAGGAGTTGAAATATGGAAGCTAGGAAGAGGTATCTTTCATTCTCCCCTGTTTCAATGGTTTCTGAATTTTCTGTTCTATTTCTATCAGAATGATTCATTTACTATGAAACCTGGAAATATGTTTAAATAAAGTTACCACAGAATTTCCAGCCTGTTGCAACAGATTAAGCTCAGACCTTTGCCCAAGAAGATCTGCCAGGGAGTGCCCAAGGCTTTGCTCAGGGAAAGGTTAGCTATTGCTGGCAACAGCAGAGCTGGTAGGAGGCAAAAGTTAAAGATGGGGAAAAGGGAAGCTGGTCCTGCAATACTTTATTCAGACCAGTCTCCCCCAGCGGAGCCTGGAACTCTGAGTGCATCCTCTCAGTATCCTTATTTTACAAAATCTGTATAATGAGGCACATGAGGATACTTGGAGGGAGGGTGTTATAGGGAAATATATGTCTGGGAGGGGGGATTCCTCTATATTTGATACCAGTTGTTGAAACCTGACAAGACTTGTGAAATAAAAAGAAACTGAGAGTTGGTTTCTTTCCATCCCTTAACCACAAAGACAACGGAATGGCTGGTAGCTTGAGGTTTCATTTTGTTAGCCTTTTGTTTTGCTTAAAATGGTAACACCTTTTGCTGATTTCTTGATACATGAGTCTTCAAATGCACTTATCCTATCTCTTTTCCTTTTTCTAGTATAATAGAGAAAGTGGGCAATCAAGGAAGAAATGAACTATACAATGCTGAAAATAGTCAGTTGGACAAAGATGGAGTGGAAGAGAGAGAAAATATTTATTTTAGTCACATTTCCCTACATCTCCTAATTATACAGACCTAGCATAATCCAGTATCACCATATTTGTTAAGAATAACTGTGTGGATTAAACTCTACATTTTGTTAATAGTGTTTTATTATCTATTTTTATTTGTTGCACATGAAGTCAATACTTCTTACGCTGATGCTTAAGTCTTACATTGTTAGTCCAGAACTGGTCTTTGAATAACTTCTGATCTTGAACTGCAGTAAGATCTTCAAATGCAGGTTCTCCTGTGGTTTGGGTATTCATTTATGTGGCTCATGGAGCTGGGTTGTCTCGCTGATGTCAAAACTCATGATGGTGATTCATCATGGTAGGATTAATTACTTTGTTATACCCTGTTGTCTGTTAGGGACCACATATGAGTTTTAAGTGGACTTAGCTTGGTGAGGTATGGGTGATTTCTTGATGCTGTGGTGTGATTCTTCCAACCTTTATGACAGCTTGAGCCTCAGAAACAGAATCAAGTAGTTTTATAAACAATCAACCTTTCCGCTTTCTGCTTCCATTTAAGTTGTCCAAATGAAAGTGAATGTCCCTGGAGAGATTTTCAAAATATTACATTCTATTCTCCCAGCATCCTAGTTTTGATACTATCAGTGTTTTGTTCTTAATCTACACAAATACTCTTCCTGCAGACAGACAGCCTCCATCAGTGGTTTGTTTTTATTTCCTATCTCCTTTCGTTTGTAACAGACCATAAGATGAGTAGGTACTGTAGCTTGGGTTGTGCTCATTCAATAGTGCAAAATGGCTTATGGGGCAATAAGGATGTCTGAAGAGATAACTTTGCAAGGTGCTTTGTAGAGGGTGTTGATAATTCATGCTTAGATTTATGTATTAGTTTTCTGGTTTGAGTACTTTTAAATTGTTTAAACAACTACCTCTTAATTTGCAAAATTGGCCTCTCTTACGAAGAACCACACTTGAATCCCTACAGATATATCTGAAGTTGACCATACAAAACCAGAGGCAGAACACTGTAGGATGTTCCCTAGAAGTGTGTCAGAAAGATTAGGGTCATGTTAATAAAAGCTGACTATCAGCTACTACACTGAGTTTTGAGTGGCTGACCTATGAGCTGCTTGCAGTCCAGGCACTTTAGTTTAAAAAAATATTTTGAGAGAATCCTTAAATGATTCTTGCTACTGTAACTACTTGGAATTGCTCCTGACTTTTGCATGATTAGCTGTTCTTTAGTACAATGACCTTTGCTTATTGGTCAGCAGGGCTGGGCAATAGAGCTTTCCTGTGACTTTTGAAGAATATTTTAAAATCAGATCAAAAGCTCATGAATCTTAAAGGTAAGTCACATGTGTATGATATTTATCATGGAGAAGAATTAGAGTTTTGTTTACATTTTGGAACCTTTAAATCTTTACCTTGTGTATGTTATTTACACATAAAGGTGAGAAATGTCTATAGCTGGCATGAGAAACTTATTCTTCAGCCCAGATGTAGGATGAAGTGGTGAAATTAAAAATAGTCTTTAAAGAACACCAGAATTTTGACAGTATCTACAGACAGTCATATTTCTGTGCATACTGTATCACATGGAAATTATTCTTTTGCCCTAATTTTCATTAATAATAAATACTCTTAAGACATAATTATATGTTTTCTCCTTCAGCGTGGGAAAAGCTCAATATACAGAAGAATTGGGACTTCATTGTCTGCTTGACATCTACCAAAGGGGAAAAAAAAGAAAAAACAAACAGAGGTGACATATGCTGTGAGATATTTCTGTCAGAGGGACAATCAGTCCATTGATTTAGTGCACTGTCAGACATATATCTTCTGTAGGTTAATGCTTCCTTTCTAATGCATTTTTTACAAAAATGGACCTCAATATCCTAGATAAATGCAGGTTGAATATATGTAAATGAGGAAGGAGTACTTTTTAAATGTGGAGTATTTTTAAGCGTGGAATTCATCAGCATTTAGGATTTTTAAAGAATGCTTCTTTAAAACTGTAAGGATATAATCAGAGTACAAAGGTATGTGATCCCTCCTCAGTAATCAGGAATATCTCATCTGTAAATGTGCTTATTTATATCTGATTATATCATGGGAAATTCAAGGGCATGTTAAGCTTAGTGTTAAAAATAGAAATGTAAGAGGAAGCATTTCTCTTGTGAGTTTTTGGTGGTTTTATCCAACATCCAGTTCTCTTTTTTTTTTTTTTTTCCATTTATTATCAAATAGGCTGTAATGCAAGTAAGGCTCATTTTAAGGTTGTAAGTGAAGATTATAATGTCATCATAGTGCACATCCTAAATATAAAGGTTGGTCTCACTAGAGTAGCATTAGTTGTCCCTAGTAATTCTAGTTCTAGGAGAACCAAAGGGAAAACAAAAAAGCTTATTTCTTTGACATCAGATTTAGAACTCAGCAAAACATAGAAGTTTGCATAGTCCCCAGACTGGATTTCAAAGAAGTGCTCTTTTATAATTACAGACTAATTGAGTTTACAAGGGACCTACTGGAATTGTTAAACACCCCTACTAAAAGCAGCATAAACTAGAGTCATTTGTCCAAGGCCATCTCCATATTGACCCTTCCAGGATAGAGACTCCACAGCCTCTCTGGGCAACGTATTCCAGTGTTCAAGCACCCTCACAGTGATTGAATAGGAGAAACAAAACTTAAATAAAATGTTGGAAGTTGCTCTACCATCTATGTATCTTCTGATAAAGAATGTCAGTTCTGTATCAGCAAACAGATGTTGCAAAGCTGTGCTAGTTTTGCAGTTGTATACTCCACTGCAGATCAAACTGTGTGTATGACAACTACATGCAAGCAGTAGATTGGCCTAAGAGAAATGCTCTTACATTGCCCCAGTTTCATCAATGGTAAAAAAGTCCAGTATTTAAGTATTGTTTGAACAATGTTTCTAGCGTTTTACAATTTTTCTTCTCTCTCCAACTTGGCCTTGGTTTATTAGTTACAGGAAGTTGAATTTTATTTTAAAAAAACACCCAACTTGATGTTTATTTGAACTTTGTCATTATCTGAACTTTCCAAGTATCTTGAGATTGCATAGTTATACTGTAAACATCATGAGAATCGGCTTTCTTAAGTTTTCATACTTTCAGTTTCATGGGGTAGAACCTTAATCTTGAGCATTGTGTTATTACAGTGATTAATTTTATAAATTGCATGTACTAACAGAATTTTCAGGATATGAAATAGAAAGAGCAAGTTGTGATGTTGTTAAAGGGAGATATGCTGGTCAGAGTCCAAGATAGCAAGTGTGCATTCTAACTTGAGTGGTACAACACTCAGAAAGATTGATTATAGTGAAGAAAACCCACCTAACCTCCCTGTTGGGGACTGGGCACGTAGTAGACAGAAATCTGGCAGAGCAAGGGTGGTGTGATTTGATAGTTTCTGTCCCCCCTCAATTCATCCCTTCTCCTTCAGTAGTAAAATGGGAAGTATGTAGAGCTTTCTCTCAGTTCTAGGGAGCAACTCACCCTTTCTGGTCTGTTTTCCAGTAAGAAACTTCAGGGATGGTCTTAAGAACATGTTCTTCCTCCAAAGTCAACAGAGATCTGAAGGCACTAAAAGTCTTTTTATGGTTTGTTCTTAAGTCTTGTTATAATATAACAGAAGAATTGAAATTAAACTAAAAAATTGCTTTGATTTTATAATTTAAAGGATGCACAACTTCGTTGTTTGTGTCACAGGTGCAAAAATAACACTGGGATGTCTAAAAAAAAAAAGGGGAGCAACTTTGTGATTTAATTTATATGCATTTTTAACAGCATGTTCTTTTCAGTCAGCACATTCTGGTTTAGATAAACAGTGTGTTGGCAAATAGTGGGTGACAAGGAGTGGCCAGTTAGCATGTAATCACTGAATGAGTCATGAAATCAAAATTATAATTATGCCACTATGAGATCAGGTTTGCAAAGCCCTATGTTTGTAAATACACAAGTGGGTGACTGAGAAGGTTTGTTCCTCAGGGTTTTTTCGATGTAAGTGAATTGCAAAAAGGCACCTGTAAAATAAATTAATGGCGCTGAAATGTGAGCTGATAAAATTCAAGTGCCTCCTAGCTGCAGATGGCAGGGATGCTGACTATGGGTTTGCAGCTGTGTTCTGATACAATGAAAAACACTTGTATTTTGTGTTTGCAGACACATTGATAAGGGTGTAATGCCAAGCTAGGATTTTCCAATTATTTGTACCATCCTCATGGTGAAAAAATCCAGACATCTCATTTATAAACAATATGGACTTTTCTTACTATGAGGAATAACCCTTAGTGGTAATAGCCAACAAGGTCCATTACCTGGCTGTATATGATACCAATCTGCAATACAAGGATTGAATGACCTTTCAGTTATGATAGTTCAAGACCATCCTATCAGGATTTGACTCTAGGCACTGCGTTTTTATAACCACAGAAAACCACACTGTGCATAATGCCCTAAGAGGGGTCCTAATAGAATAATTGACTCTCTTTCCAGATTGATCAATAACATAAAAACCTGGATATTTGAAAAGATGAGTTTGCTCATCCAGCCAGAAACTTTATGCTTGGGTATGTGTCTGTTCAGGATGGCTTTTTATATGTATTTTGTTTTTTCTCTAAGCAAGTCTTTTCAGAATTTGCCTGTTGCTGTTGTAACTTTTTAGAAACTTTGAAAATCCATTTGCACGCCATTTAAAGTTGGGATGTCTTCTCTGTGCCTAACCCATCTCTGAAGGATACGTCAGATGTAGCACAACTATCACTAAGGTATGCTTTTAGATGTGAAATCATAACTAGGTATTGTTTTAATCCTTTTTTAATGTTTAATGCAAGTAGTGTCTGTTTATAAAGTGATTAGTTCTAGAGAACTACTTATTCTCCTCAAAAAACCATATTTGTCATAACAGAATCATTTACATAGTCAATAATTGTGATATTGCATATAGTGAGCTGTTATTTTGGTTGAAAAATATGCTCCTGGAGCAGATGCACTCTTGCTGAGGAAAAAGTTTCCTTTGGGATTCTTAAGTAAGGCACATGTGGAAAAAAATGATGTAGAAAAGACTCACAAACCTGCTATTTAATAAATTATTATACTGTTTGTTTTGAAAGATATGGAGAGTAAGCTGACCAGCTGCATCTTTGCTTTTTTAATCAAGGATTACATGGCATCTTAGCCAGCAGGTCAAGTGCCTATTATTTTTCTTTAACTTAGAGAAACCCCAGAACATACCAAGCAACAAATTACCATTAGAAAAGTAATTTATATGCTTGGACCAGTATATGCATTGTATTATTTGGAGTTTGTGCTAGTATTTCATGACTGATGATAAATTGCATAGGCAAAAGGTTATCAAAGGAAGCAATAACTCAAGTGACAGCAGTTTTTGTTTCTTTGCCAAAAATTGCACATACTTGTGAACGCTGGCATAGTTATGCACTGATTGAAAGCATTAAAACTTCACGTAAATTAATAAGCACAATTTTTTAACATTATAATCCCAAGAGCTGCCATTATTTCTCCCTGTATGAATGTTGCCACTGTATGAATAAAATATTGATACGTTTATTCATATAGTGACAATAAGTTTTAAACTAGGAAACGTTCACCAAGGAAGGAATTCAAAAGCAGTCAGTCACACCACACCAGTTTCTACTACTCAAATGAATCTGATTCACATTTTTTACGAGTGTATTTTGCTTGAGGAAATCCATAATTTAAGGAATATTTGATTGGTACGTATGAACGAAGCTGGTTAAAAATAACAAAAATTTAAAATGAAACTGTGAAAATGTTTTTGGAATGAAGTGCCTCCCTCAGCCTCTGGGGAAGCAGGAACTGGTGAAGGAGGTGCTTCAGTAAATAGGAAACAGGGTGAAAATGCTTCTCTAGCATCAGTCATTCGGTTACTGATCCAGCCTGCTTTGTTCTTTTGGTCTGGGTTCATTTTCACATGTGCTATAAGCCAGCAGCAAACTTAATTGTTTTGCTCCCATCTTTGGTCAAGTCTGTCCCTTAACTTCTCACGGGTGGAGGATGTGCCTTACTTATAATCCCCACATTTTCTGATGGCAGTTAACCCCATCATGTGAGCCAGTGAGAGGCAGAAAGTAAGTTTATCTCCTGGTTAATGACAAGTTTTCATTCTGCTGTCTGTCTCTCTTCTTGCCCAGGCAGAGTGGAGAGGCTGGCTTCCCAGCCTGTGGGCTGATTTATGCCGTGTGTTTGAAGTGTAGAAATTACAGCTGGCTTTCTCCCTTCCTGATTTTCACTTTCCAAGAATCTCATTTCATGGAAAGAAGCTATTATTTCTTGTGAGGTTTCAATCCTAGTTTCAAATAGTGAGATCAGAATAAGAACAGTAGACTTCCATGTCTGGTTCAAAACCTCACATATATAACCATGACATTAGAGTCTGAAATTTCCTCTTCCAAATTTATGAAACTGTTCTTTAGTTCTTAAGAGATAAGAGGGCTTCTCCTTTTTCTATAAGATAAGGAAAAAAAGTGGTACCGTCAAAGTATTTTGAGGTGTTCTAATTGTGAAAAAGTCCAAAGAACATCACTGCAGTCATTTATTTGTCAGGAAAGGTGAAGAAAAAGAAAGAAAAGTGATGAGAAACAAATAAAAACATATGAGCAAGCCTTTCCCAAGATAATTCCCAGATAGTAATCCTCTCTGTGAAAGGAGAGGCTAGTCTTCTGAACAAGATAAAAATGTTAGGCTGATCAGCCACAAATGCTGCCTTACATTACAGGAATATTGCCTTAATACTTGCTTTAGATCAACAAGCCCTCTCAAAATGCAGACTGAGACTTAGGAGAAGGTGTTAAAAATATGTTAATGATATTATTTCTGTATCTTTGTTTCCAACCTTTTTAACTTATCATATTGTAAACTTTGGAAGTTTTTGTTTCATTTTGTTTTGGTTGGGTTTTGGCTTTTGTTGTTGTTTTGGCATCTTTGAAGTTATTCTGAAGTGTAGAAAATCATTACGTTCGTTGTTTTTCAAAACAGATGTTTTACCCTTGACTATAAAATGCATTGGTCACATAGAACAGAGCAAACTGCAAAACTCATTTCAGAATGTTTTTATCCAGAGTACAAAAGGAGGCACTTATTGGGATGTGAACATAATCTGGAATATAGTGGAATATTCAGTTGCACTACCATTCCCATTCAATTTGGAATATCCAAATATTTTGTTCAATCACTTTTCCTTTTAGACAGTGAAGAGGTAAAAACAAATCAATTAGTCATTTTAAAATAAATTATTATGAACATGTTGTTTGGCCTGCATGCAAATGAATTCACTATTTTACTTTAAAACCTTTTAAATCTAATCCTGGGAAGCTGGAGACTGCAATTTTCTGTATACCAGCTTTAATGAATTCTAGCTATGGTGAAGCAGCTTGTCTGTGTAAGCAAGATTTCTTAATATAAACAGCTTACTTTTCTCATTAAAATAATTATTGAATCAAAGCCAAAGCAATCATTTTATATATGTTACTGTTCTGCTCTGCAGTGCTTTTTGGAGTCAATGCAGCTCAACACTGAAACTTGTTTATCAATGAATTCTCAAAAAAAATAAAAATTGGAGCCTGCTGGGAGAATCCTTATAAGCTTAGGGCCATTTGGACAAGGTTCTTTGCACGCTCCTGTCTTCCCTTTGTGGTCACCACAAGTTTCTTGAGGCAGAGATCTTGGAGGTCCATGCAACTAGGAAAGCTTCCTGCTGTCTACTCCCTTTGATGATTCTGCCTCTTCAGGTGGGATGCAGAGCAAACTGCAACAATTCAGGTTAAATTACCTTAGGTGTTGAATTCAGACAGCTTTGGTAGAAGAAAATCACTGTGAGGGATGGATATCAGTTGGATATTGATGCTTTTTAGATCAAATCATGTAATATCCACAGGACCCTAGAAAATAGGTATCTTTAAAATGACAGGAAGGTAAGATTGAGGATACAGAAGGAACAGACCTTTTCACTGCTCCCCTTCTCTAGTAGTTTTCCCACTGAAGTTTCTGTGACATTTTATTTAATCCTCTGTTTAATTTCTCTAGCATTAGGAAGCTGTGCTTCTCCATACAGAAACAACCAGCTTACTCCCTGGCAACAGAAATCAGCCTTTCACAAAGTACAGTTCAAGGGCTAACACCAAAAAACAAAGCATGCAATTAGTTCATACATTTTCAGATTTACAAGCAATATTCAAATAAATAATTAATGTTTGCATACAAGGAGGGTTCAATTTTTGAAATACCCAAACTAGTTATGTCATTCAGCACTCTTTTCTTTTTACATTAAAATACTCTATAAGCGCCAATTCTCAGTTGCACATAGGCAGACTTATTTAGATTGTACTTTTTGCATTATAATTGGAATGAGAAATGATCAAGATAAATATGAATGGTATGGGTAATAGAATTCAATAAGTATCCTAAAGACTGTTGCCATCCTTTGAATATCATTTATGCTTACTGTTGAAAATCAAGTGAAAGCAAAAGTAAATATTCTGGGTTACAGTATGAAAGTAATTTCATGAATTGTCTGGAGCACAAGAGGGTAAAATCTCTCTAAAGTATTGGAGAAAGGTGTAGCAAAACCCAGCATCTGGTATCTGACAAAAGAAAAATTAACAGAGAAATTAAATCCAAATTATGAACAGCAATAGGAGGTGAAATAGCATATAAGTAATTGTTTCTTCATTCCTTAGTCTCTTCAATTCAAGACTTTCTAGGTTTTTTTTCTGGCAGAATTAATTTTTTCTTGTTACAAAAATAAAACTCCATGGAGTTAACCGTATGGATACATTACTGAGCAGTTTGCCTTGAGTGCTAGAATCACAGTAAATGAACAGCTGATTCTTGTAGACTTCTGTTGTCTGTGCATCCTCATGCAGGGTGGACAGCAAATCTTGGTTAACCTTCTTAGCTGCTATAAGCTATGTTCATGAATCAGAACTTCTAAATTACATGAGTCAGAAATCTCTTCACGTTATGTTGAATCTTAGAAATTCGAAGAAACATTACTTCTTCAAAACTCTGATTCAGTCAGATTTCTCCCAGAGAAATGAAAAAAAAAAACAAACAACCCACAAAACAAAACAAAAAAACCACAATCCATCTTGTTCTTGTTACAAAATGTGAGGAATTAGAACAGCGTACTTGAAATATTTAAGACAAAATGAAGTGTGAAAGTCATAACAGGGCTCGGTGCTGATCTGCAATGCACCTGCACAGCCTTGTCTTGCTGTAGATGGATATCAGGGTTTATTTTGTGAGCCTTAATAGACCAAAATACAGACTGTTTGTTGACATCACTAAGTAACTTGTGAAAAGCAGTATCTGCTGTCCTAGTTTAAACTGGTCATTATTAACCACAAACAAATATGAAGCTGACAATTAGTGACTGCTAAGCTTCCTTTTACTTGTTCTCTTGGCCTGAATCCTAAAGATACTACATTAGCAATGAAGAAGTGGAGTCTTGGGGGTTGTTTTAAGTGCTGAAGACTCCCTCCCTTAACTTACTTCCTCCTTTATCAGAGCCACAGCTGATTAGATAGGAAAGCATGCTGGCTGGCGCCATCCCATCCCGCTTGTTTTTGTACCTCACTGCTGTATAGTGCTGGGTCATGTTCCTATTCATTTGTCGTGACCTTTCCTCATACACCCTTTTTAATTGCAGCTTGTTTCTGTGACCTTGGAGTCCTACAGGCCAATCCAAAAGATCAGGCACTGTGTTTTTAACTTGTTCTCTGAAAAAGCTATAAACACGAGGACATTTCAGCAAAGAGGGTTCTGTGTATGTGTAGCTTTTACTTTTTTATTATATTCTGTTTGGCTCGGTGCTGTAGAACACTTTTGCAGCCTGCTAGCAACTTCATGAGTTCTGGTGTGGAAGGGTTCTTGTTTACAACTGGTTTATACTTGGTATAGGTGCAGCTGTTTTATTTTTAAAAAAAAAAAAAAGGGATAATCAATTAAGATTGCATAAATGTCTTATTTCCTGGGTATTTAGTCTCACTTTTTTGCTGCTTTTTTCTCTACTGCCTTCATGTGTTTCTGCCTGTGAAAATCACGCAGTTGTAGTGTCTTTGAAGTCCCACCTGTTGATTGCAGACACAAACAAATTAGGTCATGTGTTGAACTATTGCTATAGGCAATAAACTGGATTAAAAATATACCTATATACCTTTTCATGTGCTTTACCACACTTAGATATCCTTGCATAGATATTTTATTTTGATTGTTGGATTCGTTTAATGCTCTGTTCACAAGTTCCTTAGGCAAACTTTCAATTGATAGTCAAGCAGTTTAAAAAGTATTGTGATCCTTTACTGATGAGGAAATGGATTATTACTCAGTAGCACTACTTCCTTCCCATCTAAAACCATCTTCCTATTATGTTCAGAGCCAAAAAAGATGTGGAAATTGTACTGCATTCTTTGAGAAAATACAATGTCTACCTGTGTGAGAGTACAAGAACATATTGTTACAGATCTGTTCTCCCTGTATTCTAAGTGGACCAGATGTGAGGCACTTCTGGCCGGGAGTTGTGTAACCTAAGCTGTGTGGCACTGAGCCCGAGTTACCATACCTTGCCTCCCAGAATCCAGTTAAAGCTGCTGCATGGCTTCTGGATCAGAGCTTTCTCAGAGCTGGTGAGCTGGGTGGAGCGGATACACAGTTGTCTGTACACAGTCATGGCAGCGTGCACTTAATGCTCCCTGAAAGGGACTGAGAGCTGAGGTGTGAGCATTGTGTGTGTAGATGGTACAAGCCTTGAAGAAGCATTGTCTTTAGGTAACAGTTTTGAATGTTGGTGCCTTATATGAGGTATAACCTCTTGGAGGTCTGATGCTTGGATGCACTGGATTCTTACAGCTCTCCCTAAGGCTGGAAGAGATGAAAGAAAAATAGAAGATGGAAAATCTGGGTTCATCCACATGCCTTCTTTTGGATATAAGTTGCCTTACCATAGGTATTTAAATCTGTCAGTTTTAACATTGATGTATTTTATTATAAACTCCTGTACTATATGCAGAGGCAGATGCAACCTTGATGTAGGTGGAAAGGTTCTTGCAGCTAAATGTCTTCTTTATATGGTATCCATACCTCAGAAACAAATTAGATTTCTTTGTACTTCCCCAGTGGCACCTCCTTTACCTATCTTCTCTTGCTTCCCTAGCTCATCTGCAAAAGGAAAGTGGCCAAGGTGTTTCAGCATCTCTTTCTGCACTTTCAGCTCTTCAAAGCCATAACTGGTACTGTTGATCAGAACAGTCTTGGGACTGAAGTAGAAGGACAGTGGTCACCACATACAGTGATGCAAACATTTATTTTATTCTATGTGGCTCCACTTTCTAATGGCAACAATAACAATATGTTGACTCATAATAACATAGAATCATAGAATCATAGAATAGGCTGGGTTGGAAGGGACCTCAGAGATCATCGAGTCCAACCCTTGATCAATTACCGCCACAGTCACTAGACCATGGCACTGAGTGCCACATCAAGTCTCTTTTTAAATGTCTCCAGAGACGAAGAGTCCACCACCTCCCCAGGCAGCTCGTTCCAATGTCTGATCACCCTTTCTGTGAAAAATTTCTTTCTAATATCCAGTCTGAACTTCCCCCGGCACAATTTAAGACCATGCCCTCTTGTCTTACTGAGAGTTGCCTGGGAAAAGAGACCAACCCCCGCCTGGCTCCATCCTCCTTTCAGGTAGTTGTAGAGGGCAATGAGGTCTCCCCTGAGCCTCCTCTTCTGTTCCTAACTGTAAAATTCCTTTGCATAAAACTTTGCTGCTCAGTTTTCATTAAAATAAAAAAAGTATTCAAGTGTATTTGACAGGCAGAACTTTCATTGAGAAGCATGCAGAGCTTCAACACAATTTAAAACACCACTTCTGTTAATTGTAGCTGTACTTTCATGTGGTGGTTGCAAAGGTAATACTTCTTTTCTAGAAGGTCATGTTTCTTCTTTTCCTTTAAAAAAAAAAAAAAGTAGAACAGTGTAGGCTTTTGACACTAATAACTAGTGCTGAGTGAAGTGCTTCTCTGTGGTCAGTTACTTCAGAATGAAACATGAGGGTTAAGTTCCTCAGACAATTCACTCTAACAGATTAGCAACTGCAGTCAGACCTAACGTTTATGCCTGACAGCCTTTACACTGCCAAATTGTGAAATATTAATATATCATTTATATCAACATTTTTTCTTAACAGAGTATTGGCCATTTTTATGGTACATGTTTTAAGTACCTGCTGCCCCCCACCCCAAATTTCATTCCACTGACTCAAAGGTTTTTTTACAGCAGTAGCAGAACAATATTTTGTCTTACAGCTAAAGCACAAATATAAAATTACAGGAAGAATTTTGATGAGAATTTAAGGTTAATAAAAATGTGCTGCTGCTGAAATTAAGGGGAAGTTTGTCTTCTATTTCAGCTGAAACATACCAAGTCCCATGTCAACAGCTTTTGAAGATCTCTGAAAAGAAATTTATTTAAAAGGAATGGAACTGTTTGTTCTGTCAACCCTTTATTTCTTCCTTTGCAACTTGAAAAACCTATTGAACCTGACTAACAGCAGCAAAAAATTTAGTTCATTAACTGTTGTCAGTTCAAGGTCTGAACCCCACTGACTCCCTTAGGCACTAATGCAGGCTCCTACTAATTAAACATTTAAAAAACATATGATTTGTGCTTAGAAAGTATTTTTTTATAATTAATTACAGCAATCTAATAAAACCCTATAATTTTACTAGCAGGAGATCTCACTTTTTGACATTCCAGGTAACTATGGGAAATAAGTAATGTATTATGAGTATTACTCTTTTTCATCTTTGCAAGAGATGGTATCTTTTTTAAGAGGATGAAAACTTCAATTCTTTGAATGACATTGTAGAAGAAGCCAAAGAATGAGTAATTACCTACCACTTATGATCCTACCCAATGGTAATCACTGTACCGAGGGATAATCCAAACAAAGCCTTCCTCATCATTCCTGGAAACAGCTCTCATTGTTCTTGTTCTGACTGCATCTGATGATGTAAGGTGTTAATGGGCACTGATGCTTTTCAGGCTAAATGTTTCCAAGAGTCCCACGTCTGTAAAACAGACTGAAAGGCAATGAGAAAGTCAACAGAAGGTCAGAATATTTTCTTACCCAATCCCTGATCATGGCAGAGCACATCTCCTGGGTAATCCAATTTAAGATTTCATGTATTCATCTCATACAGAAGCTAACTTTTTTTTTTAACAATCAATATGAAAACAACTTATTTTAATATACAACAAAAGAGGTGAATTTGTTTCCTGTCAAATCTTAATGTTTTGTTCAACTCGTATATTTTTTTTCACGCCAGCTTCAGCCAGCTGTACTAAAAATGAAGGGGTTGGTCAAAACCAACCAGGGAAGGGCATTTCCTCCTATCTAGAATATCGTAAATAAGTGTTTAATGGGATGGTTGGCTCATCCAAGGTTCAGTGTCTGCATTAGCACTCATGCTTGCTTTCTTTGCTGTAATTAATGCATTTGTATATTATCTAAAATAGGATTGTTTATGCAAGAGGGATTCCTTTTATATACATAGAGTATCAAGAGTGTCCTGTAGGAGACCAAGGAATCAAGAGAACTATTTAAAATATTTGCACATGCACAGGAGGCATTGACCCTAATTCCCAAATGTCCTGGCTGAGCTCTGAATTACAAGGTGGAAGGTGAACAGCAACACCTTGATGTATTTTTTTTTGAAACTGTTTTTGTAAATTTAGTCCCTCAAAATGAGACAATTTCAACACCCCCACCTCTCTCCTCCCCACTTTCTTCCTTCTTTCCTTTATGTCCTTCTTCCTATTTAGCACATACAGATCAAACAGATGAATATTTTCAGCTAAATTTTTGTCATTTGTAGAATTATCATGAGAAGGTGGATATGAGCAACATTTATGAGTATATTATACCCATACCCCAATAGTTATATTGATTTAATAAGGACAGGGTTAGTAGGCAGAATTGCATATAACTTTGATGACTTAATTTCTATTTTTTCCTTTATTTTATTTTATAATCTATTTCCACTGATAAAAATAGTCAGTGTTATACAGTGCAAATTACCTGTTGTTCAGGTTTTAGACAGTACAAGATATAATTGATTAATTTCATTGAAATGGATGAACCTAGTAACACAAAAATGTTGTTTGCTTTTCGGTATTAAATGCTTAATTAGTAATTTGGCAGATATGACAAGTAGGGAGGGTATTTCCTGATCGTTGACAATTCGTTGAGTTGAGTGCCAACAGCAAATCTAAAATCCCTTAACTGCCATTAATTAATTACCAGGAAATACCCTGCTCGGGTGGAGTAAGCGATTATGATTCTCTCCCATGTAAAACTGTGAAGGGTGAAAAGAAATATAAATAATATACGAAGTGGATCACGCAAAACTAGTACAGAGACTAAACTCTGTACGTCCGCTGTAGTTTTACAGAACACAAATAGGCTTTTACAGATGTTCTGTTCGTAAGCACAGCTCAGGGATACAAACCCAGAACCTTTAGGTTTAGAATTGCAATGGGTGTAACCAGGATAGATGTTTACAGTGGAGTAGTGTTTTCCAAACTGCACAAGTGAACAGTGAAAGTATCTCCTGAAACCTGTCTTCTAGCCAAAATTCTTGAAAGATTACATTTTATAGTTATATTTGAGAAAACTTTTGCTTGTTAATACTTAGAGCAAAGGTAGTTATTCACACAGGATAAAATTAGGCTACAGAAACTGTTGCAAGGTATCAGGATTGCTAAAGCATGTCTTCGAGTTTTCTTCTGTTGTTTTAGTTTATGATCTAGACTTGGTAGTTATAACTGTAAATTGCTTTACTAATGAAGATGAAAGTATAGCTAGCCCTTGATAGCAAATTATGTAAATTTCACTCAAGTTATATCATCATTTTCCAATACATCAAAGGAAAGGGTAGGGGAAAAAAAGGTGCTTGCTTTTTTTTTTTACGACACTCCCCCTCCTGAGACCTCCATGTAATCATTAACCAAGAGAAACATTAGGTTTTTTTAATTGAATTAAAATTCTTAGTCTAAGGCATGAGGAAGATGTGACTTAGAGACTTTACAATCCTAAGATAGGAAAGATGTACTACAGTTGTTTCTGCTTATACAAGTCCAATTCAGATGAGGACCAAACCCTAGTTTTAGTTTGCTTATAATGAGCACAGGCTGACATTCTTCTGATGACAGTAAACACAGGTAGATAAAAGTGGATACAGGTACATTTCATATTATCTCCGACTGTTTAAATATTTTTCTTCTGGTTTTCAGTACAGTTTAGTTAGCTACCCTAGCTTTTCAAGTTAGATTAATTTATTTTTTTTCCCAGTTGTTTTTATTGGTTTCTACTGTAACTTTCAGAGGAGCTTTCTTCTCCCCTTCTCCCTCCATCAACAGCAATGCAGTTTTATTTGGAAAGTACTTACAAGCACACAGTGGAAGTTCAGCGTTTCAAATGATGTGGGAACCCAAACCTGTTTCAAGATAGAATGATAAAGATTGATAAAGAGAAGAAGCATGATTATCCCCTGACACTCTTCATAACAGGAGAGGGTATGTATGAAATTATACTGATAATTTTATCATTTCCACTTTTTAAACTTCCTGTTAGGATGAACAAACTCACATTAAATACAAGAAAGCCAGGAGTGCAATTTAGACAACAGGGACATTCTAAATACTTAGGACTTTCACTTAAATTTCTTTTAAACAGAATCAGGATTTGGTGAGGATTTTGAGATCCCTTCATATACACCAAGACACTTTGCACTTTTCAGAAGTAGATTTGATAGAATATATGAATTTGCATTAATTGAGGAATGTTTCCCCTGCTGTTCTTCACCTGGGTGCACAACAGGTTTTTCCCACATCCTGCAGTGTCAACACCTGGTTCTTGAGCCCTACAATTTTTCCACCATTCGACTTTGAATAGAATGTACATGCAGAGATAGGAAAGATATTCTAGGTGGTGGCACAGGAGGTGGAGGCACAAATGGGATGGAGAAAGAAAAGGAGAACTGTAGGAAGTGTACAGCAAAATAGCTCATTTCCTTATATTTATGAAATGAGTGAGTTCCCACACATTATTTTTTACCAGAATTATATGTTTTGAAGAGGCCTTGAGAAAGAGTTGATACCAGTGATAGATAAGTCATTGAGCCACTGGAACCTTGCCTTTTCTTTAATCAAATAATTCAGATTTGATTTTCCAGGGTGCTATGTCTCAGCATTTAGAAAGAAAAGGAGTTCTAATGTATCTTAAAAAACCTAATGAATGCTACTGTTATTCAATGCCTAGTTGTTTAAATTTAAACAGTGGTTCCATGGGACAGGAAAAAACTAAAGATAAGAAACAATGTGGTCTAATGGTAAATATCTTATGATCATGAGCCTTTCATTGGTCATTCCAATAATTCACGTACTTTCATAACAGAACAAGATATCTTGTACTTAGAAATGACGGGGGGATATTACTGCATAAACTACATACAATGCCTTTCAAGCTTTTTGTTTAGACGCTCTTTAAATATGCAGCTTATGAGTGTTACAACTTCAAAGAGAGCAAGAACACAGCCACTTTATCTGATCTAGTAGCCATACAACGGGACAAGGAATACAACAAAATTATTATGTTTTAGATGTGAATTTAAGGATTAGGAAGGAATGTATTGTATTGCTCTGTTTTCCCTTTGGGACACACCTAGGAAGTATTGTAGTGTACTTATTCTCTTATTGAAGATTAAATTGCAGATTTTTGTTTGTAGCTAGATCCCATTTTAGAGATGCAGACATACTTCTTTTTAACTAGACATCTAAAGTTGAAAAAGATAACATTATATGGCCTAAAACTTAGAGCTACTTGTACCCTAGCCCTATCCTAAATCTTAGAATCACCAAAATGTTTAATATAATACTGTTACTATGTAGCCTGTTAATATATGGTAGCCACATACAGAAGTTCAGATGTATAGACAAAAAAGAATCTTAAATGGTCTGATAGTAACTGCAATACATTCTTAATGAGGTAAACTGACCAAATATTTGAAATTTGGTCTCTGTTTACAAACACAGCTATCTTTCCTAGAAAATACAGGGAGAGTTCATTTGACTCCCCTTGGAAAGAAAAACTAATTAATTGTTTAGCTGAACAAAAGGCAAATGATTGGTATTACAGTATGCCTTACAGAAAAATGTGACCTTCAAGTTTTCAGTAAATGGTTCCTTTTTCAAAGTTGCTTTGAATCTTATCAGCAAAGTGTGTTATCCCCTGATTATTTAGTTCCATTTTGTTTCATTGTATCTCTGCAGAGTTAAAAAAAAATACTGTCCTTAATATACATTGGCTAGATACTCTGCCAATGTCTTTAAGGACAATTACATGTAGTGAAATAAAAAAGACTAAATTTATTCAGGCAAGAAGATGTACTTATTCTTTTTGAAAAATAAAAGTTGAATAACCTTTTGATAAATGTTTTTGCAAATAGATGGATAAGGTGTATGTTTTACAAGCCTCTAACATGCAGCTTTTCTGCCAGACTATTATTTCACACAGCAAAAAGTGGAGCACTGGCAAGTTTGCAAATGATGCACGCGAGTATGACTTAATAAAACCTGTTTTGAACCCACAGAGACTTGGAGGATAGAAATGACATATAGAAATATATGCTTTGTAACTTAACCAGAACATTGATTAGAGCTATTGTTATGTGAATAATAGTTCCTGCTGAGACAAGGAACAGGAAGAACTTCTTAAATTGCTAATGGGAATTTTTGAATTTGATTTCTTACAGATTCCTTTGGTTGTCTTAGCATTTTATTTCATCATTGCACACTGAAGCTTAGCGGGAAATTAGATAATTTTATTTATTATACCTGTTGTAATACAATTAAGTCTGCATCTGATTCAGTTTGCAAATATAAAATGATTTTTATGTTATTTCAGTTCAGAAAGGTATTAAAGTGTGTGGGGGTGAATATGAGAATATTACTTTAGTTTTTTATGTACTGTAATCCAGTAAATTTCCCATCATACTGATTTTCTACATTAAATTGTGCATCTCACAGGTTTCACAGTGTGTCAGGGGTTGGAAGGGACCTTGGAGATCTTCGAGTCCAACCCACCTGCCAGAGCAGGATCACCTCATCTAGCACAGGTCACCCAGGAACGCATCCAGGTGGGTTTTGAAAACCTCCAGAGAAGGAGACTCCACAACCTCTCTGGACAGCCCATTCCAGAGCTCTGTGACCCTTACAGTAAAGAAGTTCCTCCTCATGTTAAGGTGGAACCTCTTGTGCTCCATTTAAAGTGGAGCGAGTTACCCTGGCATTGAAATGAGTCTGTGGATGTGAACCTTTCAAGCCCTTTTTTAAAAAAACCAAAACTACTAAAAATCTTTACTAAAATTCTTCAGTTTTAACTTTGTTGTTCTCTTCACCAGTATCACATGTTCCCTTAGATGCTATGTATTGTCTAGCATAAATGATGATGCATGTAGTAATTTATTTATTTTATTTTCATCATAGGTAGAGACATGTTGTTCAAAAGACACAAACTTAGAGTATATCTTTCGAATAAAGACTCTCTTATGAGGCTTATGTTTAGACCAGTGCTTTAATGTCCATGTGCTAGATTCTCTGCTGGTATAAATCAGTGGAACTATGTAAGATGACATCCTCTGGTGATTTAACACTCGGACCTTGTACAACATCCCTTGAAGATCAGAGAATAAGAGTAATTATACTTTTAAAACCTAACATCTTAGTCCTCCAAATTTACCCATGATGCCTTCTCCACTGTAGACCTCTGCAAAATAATGATGCTACATGGACATGTGTCTGTTGGGGCTTTTCCCTCATTGCATCCACAAATCACCAGTGTATGTCATGAATATCAAAAGTAATCTAAGGTGGACTAAATGTGATATTTGGTTCAGTGTATCTCACTCTAGTGCCAAAGTTTAGCTGATAGGTTTTTTGTGGTTTTGCTATTTTTATTGAAATCTAGAGTGTTTGCAGGTCGTAGGACGATCATAACATTCTGGGAATATATTAGTGTAGCTGTAGAAGAAAGACTTTTATCTTCAACATCTTTCCTACTGCCAAAAAAAGTTAGACTGCACACAGCTCAAATTTCAGATCTTGTGGTGTTTGCAGCGTTGGCGGTCAGGGGAAAAAAAAAAGTGTTGTTTTCACCCATAAGCCAGACAACTCGAATATAGATATCATTTGCACGTCTTGTCAAGACAATTTCAAGGCAGTTCCATACACTAAAATTTATGTTGATATTTCTGAGAAAGTATAAATTATTTAGGTTTTTTTTCCTTTTAATGTTAGCTACATATGTAAGGGCTAGACTGAGTATGGAACTAGTTTTGCCCAAGAATTAAGTCCTCCAGGTAGACTCTAGTCATAAGGATATTTTACCTCTTGAAGGAGGCTTTGAATGAAAGGTTTATATAAGTGGGCTTTAACAATCAATCATCTGTTGTCTTATTTCATCATGTGAAACATGTGAAACTTACTCAAAAACAGAGGTAGTGACATGCTAAATGCTGTTAAAGCTGATGCTGAAAGGAAGTGATGCATATTTGAGGTCCCATGGTTAGAGAGACTTGATTGATAGTCTGTATTTGATTGCCTCTACATTTCCTTGGTTGAAAACGGAAGCACAATAATCATACTCAGATCTTGTTAGTGTATGCAAGACAATGTTCTGAATCTGATAACTTAATCAGATGTCAAAAGGTAGAGAACAAACATTTAATTTCTGATTCCTAATTGGGTTTAGGTAAGCACTGCACTGGAAGTGAACAGGAGCTGCTCTGACCTGTGGAGGTCCTGGAGCTGGACAGATAGGGAAGTCTGCCACTTGTGTCAATGCACAAACCAGTCTAGTTTCAGCAGCAAAAGTGGATGTTTGGTATGTCAGAGTAAAATTTGAATGACTTTGTTTCATGCAATTCTTCCACAGTGTCCATTAAGGCCTTCCTGAGTTTAGCCTTAAACCTTTGTATGAGTCTAGAAATTGTAGTTATTTATTAAGTTTAGCTTTCCTTCCAAGTAATCACACAGTCCTAAAAAGGCAAAGATCTCTTATGATAGGTATTTTGTTCCAGGGATAGATACAATTCAGGACAAGGATTTCACTTTTAAATATTGCCTTGAACAGACTCCCCTGCCTCCTCTATCTCCTCCCACCACAATCCTTTCATATGCTGATAAACAGGATATTTTAAATGGCAAAGAATCAATAACATTCAGTATCTGGTTTATTCCCAGCTTCACCTCTTCACCCAAATCAGAGACTAAAATTTCCCACCCCTTGTTATTTCTGATTCTAATTAAGTTACCATTTATTCAGAATGCAGAGCCTTCGGCTGAGTTGTTACAATAGCTGTGTAGTTAAGGAACACCACTCCCCAGATATTTTGTCAAATAGATGAATTGTATGTGACTATCTAACACTCAGCTGCAAAGCAATGAAAATGTTCTTTGCTTTTGATTATAAATTTTTGGCTTTTGTTTTGGCAGATTTCTTATTGATATATAAAGGATCTGTAGCATTCACTGATGATCTCAAAAGTGACATGTGTCTCATCCTATTGCCCATGTTTTCTTGTTTTACTTCATCAGTTATGTCATTCTTTGACACTTTTCCTATTGCATTCTCATCACTTTTCTTATCTCTTTCCACATTTGTTTCCTTGTGGCATTGCCTCACTTAGTACATTACACCCTCAAAGTTCCTTGACAGCTTCTAGATTCATTCCTTTTTTTCTTTTTTGTTAAGGTTTTGTTTAGCCCTTGATTTATTTTCCTTTTGTGCCGGTTCCTTTCCTGCAATTTCAGTTGTACTATGCTCTTTCAGTGGTATTAACAATTCCCTGAGTTTCCTGGATTGCACGCTGTTTGGATTTTTCATAGTCACTTTCTGGGATTTTGTGTTCCTCTGTTTCTAGCATTTGTTATTACATCTGGACTTCAATTCTTGTTAAGCGCAACTGCATTTGATTCAGGACATGCATGAATTTTAAATATACTAAGTTCATTTAATCAAAACTTATTTTTTGGGTGATTTCTCAAGCAAGATTCTTGGAACCTCTGGTAGAGTTTGCCCAAGCTACCCAGAGAAATACATCTTTCTTCTGCAGTGTTTATCTCACTTTCTTTATAGTTTTGTGTTTGTGTATTTCTTACTGATTTTATTGCTACAGGAAACAAACTGCAATGACTTTCATGCAGCAGTCATGTTTGGTTTCCTTGTGGCTGTAACTAGCTTTTGACATTTTTTCTTTGTCATTGAGTATTCACAGTGGGAGCAGGGACTCCACAGTAAGCTATAAGTAGGAATCTATGGAAAGGAAAGGGTAGTAAAGGATAAACACAGTGTTAGTTAGGAAACACTCCTTTGTAGGGGGAAAAAAAAAAGAAAAAAAAAAAGAGTTCTCCTACATCAATATTTGAGAATTTGTTGTGCATATGTTTAAAATCAGTTTCTAGCAGCAGTAGCACAGTTCATTTGTTCCTGCATTGGGCTGTATCTAATAATTTTTCATATTAATCTCCCATTAATTTCTGTTCTTTTTTTTTTTATGCATGGCAATGAAGTTGCATTGTCGGTACTTAAACTTGAAAGGGAGGGCGTAAGTCAATTCTTCCCTACTTCAAGCTGTAGTTTCTAAAGACAGGAAGCTTCTGCCCCATGTTGCAGGAATCCTGTACAGTCACAGAGGTGTAGGTGAGAAAGCAGCTGAATTTGGTAGGCAATCAAAGCAAGATGAATGCAAAGGTCAGTCAAACTACAACCTGAGAATCGGTGTTGTGAATGAGGGTTGACCCTATTTTCTTTGGCTGTGTGCCAGCACAAAAGAAAAACTCTTGCCTGCATGTTCTTAAGTCGAACATAATAGAGTCAATCAAAACAAAGGGACCAATATGAGCCGTGATTCCTGCCTGAAAGCCACAGTACTTTTAAGGTAGAAGTAGCTACATGCTGAACCCCTGCAAGCTAGTCCTTTATGGGAGTATTTAGTCCAGAGAAAATATTAGGTACCACTCCACTGCCTTGGCTTTAGCTGTGAATAGTATGTCAGTTGAAAGAAAAGTTGCTGTTAACATCTCTCTTAATTCCCTGGGCAAGGATTTAATGAACTATATTAACTGGAACTTCCATTAACTTCTATGGAAATCACATGGATCCATTGTAAATCTGAGGGTCCATAATCCTTAAGAGGTTCTCAGTGTAGGCAGGAAGATCTTGTCTAGGGTTGACATGAAGCAAAAGCAGACATACTCTGAAGAAAACCTAGTAAGGAAGACAATTCTGAGAATGTGTTCTTGAGTGAATTTCACTCTGTTTGTTTGTAGTATGTGTAAACATGAGGGCATGAAAGGGACTGTCTGAATGAGAACTATTGTTAGGAAAAGCAAAACTCACTGAGGAATAGGAAAAAACAACTAAAGAACTAAAACAAACTGAGAAACAAAGGGTAAGCAGGTGCAGAACTTGGAGAAAGAAAAGAAAATAAGTTTATTTAAACATTTTAAAAATTAAAAAACAGAGATTTAGAAGTCAAGCTCTGTTTCCATGTTGTTCTTCAGAACCAGAACATAATTCACACTTATTTAGTCCCCTCCTCTTTGATGCTTCTGTCAAGTTCTATCTGGCAGTGATTCATTTTGATGACGAGAGGGTCAATTGCCTCTAATTTTGAATCATCTTCTTTTTCTTGCTTATGTCGTACATGGGTCTCTTTGTTTTTTTAAGTGGTTCACTAAGGATGTAGGAACATTGTCTGCTGTAGGTTTTAGCCTTATAAAATGTATACTGTGATAAATATTTCCTTTGTTATTAGTAAAACAAGCAATCATTTAGAAAATCCAAACAAAATCCAAGCCACAGGGGAGCTAGACATACATAGTAAGAAAATGCTTCTGCCTAGAGAAATTTATATTTTGAAGGTAACAAATAATAAGAGAAATGTTATTATCTCATTTAAGAATGTGGGATGAAGAACAGAGCAATGAAGTGACTTGCCTAATGGTTTAGGTCTGAGCTAGGAATAGAATACAGACTGCCTGACTCGCCAGGCAGGGCATTAAAGCAGATTGTCCTCTCCTCTGTGAGCATTAAATGAGGTCTACATGTTTAACAG
Organism: Chloroceryle aenea; assembly: GCA_013399075.1. Taxonomy (NCBI): domain Eukaryota; kingdom Metazoa; phylum Chordata; class Aves; order Coraciiformes; family Cerylidae; genus Chloroceryle; species Chloroceryle aenea. The sequence continues at coordinate 127,060 of VWZY01010259.1, forward strand.
TCTGGATTTGATGAAACACACATTGGATATTTTGCTTAACAAATTGTGTTTTACATAACAGAGGTCTTTTAAAAAAAGAATTAATGTTGTAGCTCATTAATGATAAATTATTTACAGGCTCTGTGTGTCACTGCTGGAATGATACTTCTTCCTAGTCAAAGTGACTGTATCATGTCAGAAGACCCAAGTATTTTTCAGGGAGCAAGTACCAGAAAATGCTGCATAGAGTGTTCTTTCCTATGCAGCCTTTGTTAAGATTGACCCCTGAATCCCATCGTCTAAGTCTGAAGGAGTGAAAATAAATCTGTCACCTGTAATATGGTTTAGAATACAGATGCCAAAGGCCATTTTTTTTTAGTATTGTCTAGTGTGTACTGGAGAGAACTCTAAATTTCTTACAATATACCTCTATAAATTATCCAATTATGAATTAGCATTAGAATTCCAGCCCTGCTGGAGGTTGAACTGGGTAGATTTTAGCCTGAGAGATACAAAGCATGGACAAACCTGCCTGGCACGCTGTCTCTTTCAACTGACTTTTAGAAAGGTATGCCCAAGGCAGAAACAAACAAAAAAATGTCCTAAAATTAAAGTAAACTATGTTTAGAACACAACGGAACTCCTGGAAGAGAAGAAATCTGTTACCTAATTCCATAGGAAGTGTATAGATGGGTGAGCTGTAAGACATGTAGAGGTGGGGATTTAAGTGGGATTGTCTTTACTTAGTACAATAACTATGATAAAAGTTGGAGTTTGCATACTACATATTCCCAGATGTGTCCTTAAACTGTCATTAATGAATGCTATTGGCATTCATTTAAATTCTACTTACATGCAGATAGCAATAAGATAATTGAAGAAGTTCTTAGTTTAGAAGCAGTTTATATGGTTATTCCATATGAATTATCAGAGCTATAGATTATTAAAATCAAGACCAAGATCTTAATTTTTAGAGATCTAAAATCTCCAGTGGTAAATTGTTCCTTTAATTCTGAGAGGGTCTTTGTGGGGGTGGGATGAGAAGGGAAGAGAAATCCTCTCTGTTCTTTAAAGGCAGAAAAAATTACCCCGGTTTTGAAGGATTATAAATTTATTTTTCCTAAGCCCTGCTGACTTCCAGCAGAGACTCCATCTGCATGCTGACTAAGCCCTTTGGGGTAGGAGTTCTCCTTTTGTTTTGTGCCTGCGCAGCACTAAAGCGTAGCAAAGTTATGGAGTGCTGTAGCAATAAAAAAGTGGGAAAATAGTAATTTACTGTGAAGAACACTGGGTAGACTATAAGATGTATGAAGCTAATACATTTTTGCAAGGACATTATATAAAAAAAAAAGGAGAAATCCTTTTTTTCTGCTTCTGCTGGGTTCAGGAACTTTCCATATTTGTTGTCAGGACACCTACTATCCAAAAATCAGCTTTGTGCAAGGGATTACCTCTCTTCTTATTGATTTGAATGGTTTTCCCTGAGTTCATTCCTGAATTTGCTTTCAGTTGCTTCTAATTCCTATTTTAACAGTTACGTCCGAGTGACTCAGCATTGCAAAGTATCTTCTGTTGAAATAGGTTTTTTTTCTCCCCATTATCATGTAAAAACTTTTAGATGTATAGAAGTTCTCAGGCTTCAGTATAGCAATATGGGATCTGAACTTCCCTGGTCTTGGTTTTGTGGCATTTTACACCAATCTCATAGAGAAAGCATTAAATTCCTAATTTTGAAATATTATATGTCTAAAATTGAAAGAAATCTGGAATTTCTTTCCCTTAAAAATGAGAAACAAACAAAGAAACAAAACCCACTGAAATAACTAAACAAAACTAAACATTTGTAGTCTGTTCTTGTAATAAGAGAGGACAAAGAATTGAGGGATTTTTTTGAGGCCTTTTCATAGCACCTCGGAGACACCATAAATTATGATACTTAAAACTACTTCCAACACCATTACAAAAATCACAGTAGTTCAGCCACTGCTATTGTTCTTTCAAGTTTATGGAGTGGTAATGAGACCTCACAGATTCTGTATTCTTTTCTTTAAGCAGTATATTTATGACAGTGGTATTCAAAACTTCAGAGTTCGTATCTGTTCTTCCATGTTATATTCACCATATTACTATGTAATATGGGCAGAAGGAGTCACCTTTGAATTGTTTTTCTTTCTCTTTTTTTCTTCTTTTTCTTTTTTTTTTTTTCTTAACGATTCACTTGTTTTCAGCAGCATATGAATTCCTGTGAGTTTTGCTGTCATTTTAAGATACTGACTTAACATCTTAAAAGTAATGTGAAGAAGTCTCCTGGGATATATGCAGCTAATCTGATGGGACATTTTGCTGCTGCTGTAAAAGTTAAAGAATTGAAGAACTCAAAACAGCCAAGTAAATTCTATCTTACACCAACAAAGCATATCTTTTCTTCTTTCCAGTATTTGAAGCCATTTTCATCAGATACCCTGACAGTCAGGTTACTTGGCTTAGTCCTATTCTAAATAGTAAATTCACACATATATTGTGCTTAAGGACCTGCAATTATTTTTTGTACCTCCATTGTTATTGTGCTTATTTTTTTTTATTCATTGGATCACTTAGCAACTAAGATGATAAATTATTTTTTTGTTTGTTATCAGAAAGAAACAAATATCTGGGAAATTTATCGCTTATTAAAAGCATTCTCCTGCTTTTAATAAGTGATAAATCAGTGAAAGGAGAATTAGTGAAAAGAATTTTTTTTTTTTTGAGTGATGTGTAGGACAATTTTCAATTTTTGAAAACATGACTATCATCTGATTCCTGGAAATAAATCTTGAGGTGTTACAAATTTCTTGGCTAACAGGCCAAGCTTGAACGAAATAAAAATGCATTTGACAAAGAGAAATGAGTTCCAAAGCTAAATTGCATAGTTTGAGGAGTACATGTTAGTAATATAACAGTTCTGCTTTTAAAGCAAATAGTGAGTTGATAGTTAGAAATTGTGTTTATTTCACAGCTTTCCTGGCTTCTCTTCTCTACAGCTGGCTTCCAGTTGGTTCAGTATTTGACATCAAGCCCATTTCTAAATGAATTCTGGAGAATGACTTGGGAATTGTCTGATGAAGGAATAAACATCAAAAAAGCTTGGGTTTCATGCTTTCTGAAATACAGGTATTGGCTGATAGAGCAGGATTACATTACCATATCACAATGGTCCAGGTAAAATTTTCTAAGACACAGATTATATCACATAAAATTATATTTTCCTGTGCAAGTAGTTGAGCAAATTAAATTTCACTTTGGCTTTTGTTTGGTTAGGTATCTGGCTTGGGAAAAAAATCACCTAAAACACTTGACCTTTAAAAATCTGGAATTCAGTTGCTAAAAAGTCCATTTAACAAACTCTACTGTCATTTGTCAAAAAATGGGCTGAGATTTACATGGCACGTAAAGCTCAGTTTTTACATTGGATAGCTTGGTGAGTTTCCCATAAAGTCACTAAGAGCCATAAACTAAGAGCCACAACAAGGTTCCAACACAGAGGACAGTTTTGAAACAGATGCTCAGAATTATGTGTAATGTTCTTCGTCATTCTTTGACAGAAAATTCCATGCTTATTTTGGATCTCTTATATTGAGTACTACATATATTTAGAATCAGATCCTTTGGAATCAGCATACAAATATAACAGATTCGATGTAAAGGCACAAACTATGGCCTTTCACATGTCAGTTTAAGATCAGCTGATCAGTAAATCTGATACAAAGCTTTTAAAGTCACTTTCCTGAACATTTCAAAGCAACCTATTTCTGCGCTGACATTGTGTACCAAAGAAGCTATTTTGATGTGATTCATATACTGGTGTTTATAAACACTGTGATAATTTCTGTACCAAATCATGTTTCCAGTAAATGTGGAAGAAATGAACAATGTATTTTCTTAAATATCCTCATGTTAACATGTTCCATTTTGAAATTCAATAATTATTTACCATTCTAACTCAGTCTTTTATGACTCTCTAGTGAAAGTAACTTGCCATCATATAGTTACTTTACACTGCTCTGTTGCTTCCACAGGCTTTGTGAAGCCCTGGCTACACAGACCCATGATCAGAGGATGCTGGCTACCCTAGGCACCCCAGTTCCATTTGTGCAGAATATTCACAGTAAGATCATTTACTCTGCCCATCAGTCAGATAGTATCCTTCTCTCTTTCTAACCTCACAGATGTTGCTGGTTTTCAGTACATTTGGCTAACATACCTAACAGGTTTTTCCCTTATGTTACAAATACAGTAACAAAAAAAAAATTAGTTACCTTATTATTGGCTAGAATTTTCAAAATTTTTTTTTTTCTTTCAGTTTGGCTTGAGGTTTTTTGTAGTGATGGGTGTTTGGGGTGGGTTGGTTTGTTTGTTTGCTTGAGGTTTTTTTTTTGCTTGTTTATTTTCTGATAAAACTGTACACACCCCAGTGTAAAGGCAGTGACTTTCCAGATACCTACAGCATGTAGTTCTGATCCTTTATAATAATATTTCATAATCTGCTCACTGAAGTGCTGATTATCACTATTAAGGTAGAGTTAGTAACAGTTTTGTGCAAGAGTTCATTCTGAGTGAAAAAAACCCCTAACAATAAAAAGCACATCATGTCTTATTGCAGCCAAATATTTGCAAACTGAAGTTGCTGCGAGCGTAAGTGGTAACAGTCATCTTGCAAACAGATGGGACAGGCACATGTTTGTGAACTTTTGCCCTAGGAAGCAAGAGGGTAAAGGAAAAGAGGGAGGAAAAAGTAGAAGGAATGCTTGCTATTACCTATTGCACAGTATTGCCTTGCAGTTAATGCAGTAAATCTCTAGAATTAGTCTCCAAGTTACTCAGATACTGCAGGTAGGTCTTGTATTGAGAATTGGCGACGGATGTTTTGTGTAGTTGTTGGGTTGGTTCCTTTTTCTTAGCTACAGTAACCAGAGTGACAGTAGTTATTGGCTTTGTTCCTTTTACTTAGCCACAGTAAACAGAGTGACAGGGTGGTGTGCTAGACCATTAATGATGTCATAGATAAAATGACACTCTATGAACAGATATTTATACCCTGTACTTTCAATGGTACCAAAGAATAATTTTAAATTCAAAATACAAATCTTTTATCTTTTTATCTCTTTAAAAAAGAGATTTAAAAAAACTTTTTATCTCTTTAAATCTTCTTAGAAATCAATTAAATCCCTAGGGTTTGGGAAGACAACTCAGTGTAGTCTAAAATTAAGTGAGAAGGTAACATATTCACGAATGGACACTTTGCTGTGTGGTAGCATTAAGTGCTCCTCCACTTTAAAGAGTGAACTTAGTTGCAGAATATTTTCATTTTTGTTGTTCTACAACTCCCTATACATCTTAGATGCTATTAATGCAGGTTGTGGGTATTTGCTGTTAGGTTTTTTATATCTTGTTTCATAACTGGCAATGCCACACTTACAGTGTGAACTCCTTGCTACTTTTGAACCTCCTTAGGTAGGAAATACTTTCTGCAGAGATTCATAGAGGAAATCTATCAGTCATTTTATTCATTACCTTATGATTTCTGAAAGATGCTTTATTATTAGACAGCATCCTAACATGCTTATCATATTTCTCTCAAATTCCACTGATTCTGTTTCTCCACCCAATACAAATTGTCCCCAGGCTACCACCATAACCGCAGAGACACAGCTAGTGCAAGTCAGATGGGAACCACCTAAAATCAGTGGAAGTTGCTGCTGTATCCAATGCCTTCTGCTTCCAGTACAGAACTTGTCAAGTTCAGTATACAGCTCCTGATGCAACTGGAAAGACAGCCTTTTGCGAGTTTAAAGGGATCATCCAGAAGTAAGTGCTATTTTAGGAAAAGGCTTAATAAATTTGACTCTGGATACTTCCACCCCTTTCATAGTCCAGTTTCCAGTACAAAACTTGGTGCCTATGCTTGTTTCCACACACAGTTTGATATCAGGTACACTATTCCAATTAGTTTTCTGCCTAAAGCTTTTGATGCTGATGAACCATCTCTTTCATGGAGTGTTACTTCAGGGAAATGCTTGTTTACTAGGGAATAATTTTTATAAAAACTGTTCTTTTACCATTTTCTTAAGTCATAACCAGTTGAGGGCTTGGGTGACCAATGACCTCTAGTTGTCTTCATTGCAGTCTGATCACCATTCTTGATGCCGTGGATAAACTCCTGTAGTGTTTGTGTTCTCACTAACAAAACACTGCGTTTACACCACAAGGATTTCCAGCATGTAAGAATGCAGCAGTGAGATACACTGAGTAATAACATGTGGGTGTACTGTGTACAACACAGGTTTGCTTGGAAAGCTATTGCTATTGTCACAGCCCCTCTGTGGAGCATTCTGCTTATGTGGATACCTCCTGAAGCACTTCATTATAAAGTCTGGTCACTTGATCAACAATGGTAAGTTTAAAGTAGTTTAAGCTGTGTAACCAGGCTCAGACTTTGTGCTATTGTTCCCAGAAAGCATTGACATCTTTTAAGCATTAGATTATCAATTCCATTTGTGTAGCTAAGCACACTAATATGCAGAAACAGAATGCTTTCTAGTCAGCTGATCTTTTAAGAAGTGAAAAAGCAGTTACTATAAAAGTGAAGAAAAGAAAGCCACTTCCTCTGGCTTGGTTTCTTAGAGAAGACAAAGCATGACTACAAAGTTTCATTGGGATGTACAGTCTCCATCCCTGGAGGGATTTAAAAGACATGTGGTGCTGAGGGTCATGGTTTAGTGGTGACCTGGAAGTGTTATGAAGTGTTATGATGTACCTGGAAGGTATATTAAAAAAGAACTACAAATGTAGTCAGCACTAAGCCTTATATTCTATAGATATCATAATTTAACCTGCTTTTTTAATTCTGTGGGAATAGTCTTATGCTTACTTCATTGTGATTTTCAGTTGGAAATTGTTGTTTCTTGGGGTTTCTTATATGTACATGTATTTTAAACATAATTTATGATAATACAATTTATTACCTGTCAAACCTGAGCAGAAAATAAAAACAAAGCTAAGGTTGAAGGTCGTGCTAATATCTTTGACAGCAGTTTGCTGTCAACAGTTTTACCTCTGAAAGAAAGTTTTTAGTCAGCTTGTACATACTGTTTCAGAGTAAGGCAATAACTTAAGTTGTCCTAGCCAGAGTGATACTGCACCAATTGTAACCAGCCAAGATGACAGGGTTATTGAAGTTCTCCTACTTATTCATTTTAGAAAATTAGTTTGGCTGCTTATCAGGAAGTGACCTCAGTAAGGAAATTCAGTAATTCAATTATCACACACTCCTTTTTTCTAACTCTTCCAAGAGAATGCATATGAACTCAATGTAAGAAAAACATTTATTTGCAGCTTCTTGTCTTCAATAACATATTCATTATGTTCCACGCAGCATGATTCACCCGAGAAGGCCTATCTGTCATGGGGGAGGCAGAGGGAAGAAGGAAAAATTATAAGACCACCTTAAATATATCATCCCCTTGTAGGCAGTGATGGTATTTTCAGGCAAAGTAACTCAGTTATCTGTCTGGAGAAAATTCCTTCAGCCCCTGGTCCTTGTACCCTTTGTTCCTGATGGTTTTAAGACAATCAGAAAATCTCTAGGCTGGGTAGTCTATTGGCCCCAGGGCTGCTGTTACTTGTTTTACAATATATCCTCTAAAGATTGTTGTTAATACATTTTAAAGAACTGAAATAGTGATAAAAAATTGGAGACTGTTCAAAGCAAGTCAGTCACTATTCAAAGTTCACTCTCTCGCTGCCAGTGAGGAGGAAAACAGCCATGTAAGAGTAAATTCACAAAAATATATGATAGCTGCAGAATGATCTTTCTTAAAAGGAAATCTAGCTTTGGAGAAAGCTTCTGATGTCTATGGGTATTTTTTTTTTGACAGTTTTTACTTTCCTTATTTCATATATTTAAATTCACAAGAAATAATTATACATACTATGAGTTGAAAAATACAAGTGTCGAATTAATTTGTATTTTCATTTTGTTAGACAAGTCACCTTCATGCCTCTTCAGCATGCAACTACTTAAACCTCAGTGAACAATAAGACAGATAAGCCCATCATATAATGTTGAATTTGAAAAAAAAACTTTCTTTTTTTTTTTTTTTTTTTTTAAATATAATTGTCTAGTATAGGGACCATCTGGGGGGGTTTTGTGACTAAGAATACATTGCCTCTCCAGTATGCTTTTTATGTGTGGTCAGAAATGTGGCAGCAAGATTTGTTAAGCAGCAAGGTTTGTTAAGCACCCATTCTGCAGGTAACATGAAGAAAGCTGTGAGCAGAGCCTAGCACTCCGGTGTCTATAGCTGGATATTTATCATTCTGGGGTGAAATACAGTGAAATAATAATAGGAACTTTATTGTAGGGGAGAACAAAAACACCCAAAGGGCCGTGTTGTATGAACAGACTGAAAATAATTAAATAAATAAGGGAATATTTTCACTTCTTTAAGAAAAAGTAATTTGAAAGATAGCTGTGTCAGATATTTTTCCAACAGTTGGTATTTTTCTGTATTAATTTAAAGAAACAGTCATAATTCAAACTTGTGGCCTCTTGAACTCTTCATTGCAACAGGCTACAATTTGATGACTTTGCAGTGCTTCAGATATGTTGCTGAACACAAGGCAAATGTAATACTGTAGGGATTTAGATAGAAGCCTAGGAGAGGGAACAGGAGATCATCACGGAGGCTCGGAACACCATTGGAAAGAAATAGAAATGTCAGCGTGTAACTGATCGATAATGTAACTTGTGATACTGGATATAATAATCTTGGGAAAGAGGAATGTGGAAAGATTTACAAGCAGGTCAAAGTAAGTGTCCTGCCTGCCTCAGCTGACAGAGTGTATCAACTCCTTTGGAAGGGTGCCTTTATGGAGACATTTTTGCCTAACCTAGCTGCATGAATCAGCAATCTGCTGCTTTGCAGTGGGATGAGAGCTGGACTGAGGTCTTGGTGACTAGTCTGAGTAGTTATGTTACTGGAACAACAAGTGTAAACTTCAGCTGTTGGGTGACTTTTCCAAGAAGGCTACTGGCACACTTCTGCTATAAGTAAAACTGGAGTTTTGCAGCTTGTGCATCACAGGCACTAACAAATATTAGTGCTATTGTGAGCAGATAAACATATTTTTAATCTAATTGAGTTGGTCTGGGGAAAAAACAAGTCTGGAGTCATGGAAGGGCCTTGCTGTTTGAAACCAACTGAAGGGAAAAAATTACTATTGCAAAAATTATTCTGGGAAAGTTTTCTTCTTTCCAAGAGCAGATAGATGAGTCTACTCTTTTAGACATAAAAACACGATTTGCAGATGGAATATAAACTTAAAATGGCTTAAGGATTCAAGTGCACTGTCTAAAAGGATAAAGCACAGAACATCTATTTACTTTGAGTAACATCAAAAAATGTGAAACAAACCCTCAGTTGTCTTATTTTGCCTAAAATATGAATGCAGTGTCAAATAAAACCGCAAACTATTGTTCAAGGTGAGAAACTCAAATATGTTGTTAAAGATGTTTAGACAATTGCTATCTCTTAAGGGGTGTTGCATGCAAATCATTGTGTATGTTGTCAGATGAAGAATACTATATACATTGGGGGAGGTGTTTGTTTAAAACCATTGAGGAGGTGTCAGCCTTAGTACCAGCAATTAGATGCACTTAAGTAACCTGCTTAATTGCAAGTCTGTGTACTGCATAATGCTAAAACACATTAAAAAAACTGTGAAGTAGGCATTAGGTGGTTTTCAGCTGCAATGGGACAGGAGTTAACTGACAGAGTAGATCTGCCTTGTTATATCCAGTGTGTGAATGGAATAGCACAGAAACACTGATAGTGTGGTTTTGGTTCTGAGGCCAGAGCTGTGGGAGACCGGTCAGCTTTGTGAGGGCAGCTGGGGCTGGAGCTGTGGGCAGTAGTGTAAACTAACAAGGCATAATTCTTTAGACTTCATTCAACAGAGGTGGTGAATGTTACAGACTCATCATAAAAATCATGTGTTTGAAGGGAGTTAAAAAAAAAGAAGTCTATCCAGAGCCCTTCAAAGATAGCTCTGGAACCTGAAGAAAACAGCTGGTAGGAAAGTGGGAGTTTGCTTTTAGAGCAGCTCTGAATGGTTGATAGGACTGTGTTATGTAAGAGAGAGCCCTACACTGCAACAGGCCTTTAAAAACAGGGATCTGTACCAGCAGTTGAAGCATCTGTGATAAGAATAGTTTTAATCTACTGACTTTGAGATGATATTACACATTGACAAAAAGAAAATGTCAGGGAAAAATAAACCCAAGGTATGTTTCCTGTAATGGCAAAAGACCAGAGAGAGAGGGCAATATGGGAAATTTAAGCATTTCAGAATTGTACTTTTTGTGTTCTGTATTTTTTGATGAGTGTAAGAGATTTTGATTATGTGTTCCATATTTTATCATAGCTTCTTAAAAATCATGACCTCCTCTTCCAGCAAAATATTTTTTTAAAGACTGACTTCATCTTGTTATAAAAGTAAATAATTGTTTCCTTCACTATTTCCTCAATATTTGGAAATTGTCATGCCGTAAATCACTTAAAATAATTAAAAAAAAAAAGATTAAACTGATTAATTTCTTAGAGGGAGGTTTAGTTTAGTTACTGTGTTTCTTCTGGAGCAATGAAAGTGGAGTTTAGTCTGTAACATTTGTTTTACTGCCATTCAACTTAGAACCTGATTTTTCGTGTACTAACAAATCATCTCTGATGGGGACCACAGCAAGAAATTAATAGCAGAAAGGCTGCATCCTATTCCATATGAAGGGCACTGATTGCCATCAAAGAGTGCAGGTCTGGCATATTTCTGTCAGACGTGTCATAATTCTCTCATTTGGTTGTAGCCTGGCAAACCACAAAGCAGCAGAAGGATCAGAAGCTTGCACAGGTAAAGGCAGTCTTGAAAATTTCAATGGATTTGATTACTTAGAGCTTTTTGCTGCTTGGAAGTTTGTTGATTAATGCATTCACTTCTGTAATAGAAAATCACATTGTACGAGTATGACCTAAACTGAGAAAAGAATGGGTTTGTTTCTTTGTCTCCAAGTAGACTGCCTCTTGGGTGACAATTCTGTTGTCTAATACACTGAAGTGTATTGAGTTCCTGGGAATAAAGCCAAAGTTACGGGGGAATTGGCTTGAGCATATAGCCTTCTTTTCATGCTCTTGCAAACCCTGGTTGCAATTTCTGTGCATCTGTAAAATACACTTACATCCGCACAGCTTTTTAGTGATGCAGTTCTTGAAGGCTTAAATATAAGCTCTCTGCAACTTTTTTCATTGTATCTTTCAGCAAACCCAGATATCTTCACTTTTTCTTTCTTTCTTTCTTTTATTTTTTTTGGCTAGAAGAATGCTAAGCTAGTTCAGTACATTTTTACTATCATGACTATTTGCTGAATGGTGAGGAGCAACAGATCTGGAGTCATGTACAAGAAAAATAATTTTTAGCACAAAATTATTTAACTAGGATTCTTCATGGACCTAATATAGGAGATGCTGATTTATAGGTTGAGAATATGCCCTAGAGTCTTGGAGAGCCCTATGTTTTGCTTCCCTGTTAGCTACTGATGGGACAACTTTGCTTGGAAATTTGCCAGAGTAGATATTCCAGAAAAATTATTTATGGTTAAAATATTTTGTTCCAATGTGAATAAAGCAAACAGTGAATAAAACCACACAACCCTCTTTTATTCTGGAGAAACAGTGTCCATAAGGGGGGGGTTGGAAAAACTAATCTGGAATAGCTATTGCAGCAAACTGCCAGTGTGTGAAGCACTTGCTGATGGGTCCTGTAGCAGCTTTTTAAAAAAAGACATTAGATGTTGAAAAGAACATCTTGGCTCTTAGAACAGAGCCAAGATAGACTCAGAGGAGACAAGAAAACTAAACAAATGAAATATTTAAACAAAAGAAGACCAGAATATATTTGGCCCTGTTCCAAATGTACATGTCACGTCTCAATGAGCTCTTCTCTTGCCAATGTTCCCGTATGGCTTACAGGAAAGAATAAGAGAATAATCCAGCACCAGACAATGTCAGCTAAAAAGGATACCTGAGCTAGTTTACTGTGAAGATGGCTGGGTGGTCACAGACCTTCACTTGAACTAACAGGTAAAAATGGATCTTGTATTTGGGTCCTGCCCAAGGCATTCTGTAGCTCTGGCAGGACAGGTGCACCTCTGTTGCACTCCCTTTGCAGGCTTCAGTAGGTCTGAGGTTCACATCTTCTTGTGATTGCAGACATCAGAGGCAGTTAAATTGATGTGCAGATGAATTAACTTTGAATCTCAAAGCGAGGTGGAATAATTTTAATGACACATAGTTGTCAAGGATATAATATTATAATTCCCCATCGCATGACCATGCTAAGTATTTACAGATGATGAAGAAGCTTACAAAAAGAAAATGACAAGTTCAAAGCAAGTGAGGAGATGCAAGAACTTTTTTTGCAGATTTGTGCTTTCTGTCATCACTGAAATGAGAATTTGCTGCACACCCCATAGATTTGTTAATGAGACAATCACATGTTCTCAATTTTAAACAGCTTTTTATACTGAAGGGCAATACTATACATCAGAAAAAGTCTGTTTGGCCTTTCTGTGCATTCAGAAGAACATACTGGATCACATTCCATGTAGCTTTAATATTGAGCTGCATTGTTTGTAAAATAGAGTATGAAGATGTTGATTCAGTAACATCTGTCAGGATCATCCTATAAATGTAAATATTGCTCTTACATAATGAAGCGTAGTCTTGGACCTGTGATTATCAAACAGCAAATCATTACCTGACTGCTCAAAGTCACACGGGCTCCAGGAAAGGAGATTCACTACAGTATATGGGAGATGACTGTAATGAGGCAGCAGCGATGAAAACCCTCTGATTTTAGTAACAGGGGAACCCATTTTTGCCAGGTACCCCTCTGTTCTTTCCAGTTGCACCCTGAAGCCAGATATATACATATAGTGATTTTAATACATCACATCTGTGGGTTTGTTGTGGGCCTGGAAACATAATTCAGTAAGCCTAGAAAAGGCAGTAATTTAGATATTAGGGTCTTCTGAAAGCACTGTTAATTTGATTTTTCATTGTGTATTTTGATGTACTTCGGAGCATATTCTCCCTCTTTGTGGTAATTCATATGGTCCAGTAAACATCAATTATTTGCTACTCAAAGAAAACTATGATTCTTTAAGTGTGTCTTCTAAACACACAGCCTGGCCATCAGTATGCATAGCCAACTACCATGCCCTTTGTTAGAGGAGACACCACCACTGTCAGGTTTAAAATCTGATGGTTTTCCTGCATGTGGGTGGATGATAATCTTTCAGCAGCTACTTTGAATAAATGTTTTGAAAGAAATGTGTAGAACTTCAAACAAGTGCAGAATCTGCAGGAAAGTTACAACGAACACAGAGGATGCAGAGTCAGGGAGTCGAATGCAATCAGTTGCACCAGCTGAAATCTCTGGTCTCATAGTGGATGTTAAGAAACTGGTGAATGGAACGTGCCAATAAGGTGTTTGATGAGGAGAATACATAGATGCTGCTCATTTGTGAATGCTTAGAGCAACACCAGTTCAAGTGTTAGGTGAAAGCAAGCAGGGTAAATTTAAGGGTGTGCATGTACACGTATTTAATTCAAACCCATGCTAATTCTGTACTTTTCTGTTACAGTTCAAAGTGAACCATTGCTATGGTAGCCATTGTTATATTCACATATTGCTATTTTCAGCTGCAACAAAAGAAGGCATTATTAAAAAGGAAAGCATTTTCAACCTTGAAAAAGATCCTGCTCACTTCCAGACAGTTAGGTTGGTCTAGACATCTTATTTACACTGCTTTACTTAAGTTTATGGGAACTTTCTTATCTAGTCTAGAAACAGGAGATCATATTAAAACTCTACAGCAAATACCTTCAACGGTAAATATTGGTTTAACAGAAATGGGAATTATTTCTTTATCTTGGCACCTATTGTAGGGAACTGGGCAGGATGGCTAGGGAGTTCATCATGTAGGATCACTGTGGTTAAAGCCAGATGATATGCTGTGAACAGAAGAAGGGGCAGAAGAATTAAGGAAAGAAAAGGAAAAAGAGAATGTGTGAAGTCACTTCCCTGTCTTTTCTTTTAAGCATACAGGCTGTGACCACTGATGCTAATGGCAGAAACCTCAGGCTCCCTTTGAACTTCTCCTCTCATCAACACGTGTGTGCCTGGAGAGCAAGTGGAGAATGTGTGTAAATAGAGGTATATGCAATTTTTATTTAGCCTAAACTACAATTCCTTTGCAATGATACGGAGACTCTCTGTGGGGTTCTTAAATCACCAGTGGTCCATAGCTGTACAGGGGTGTGGGGTTTGGCTTTTTTTGATAACATAGCTCTATAGGCTTTTCATGCTAATATTGACTTTGTGTATCTGCAGTATTGCCATTGGTTCACAGGGTGCTCATCCCATGTATGTATGTTTAGTAATTCTAGGCTTTATTTATTTTATGCTTCTGCTGGATTAGAAATATGATGAACTCTTAGATTTGTCTGGCTTTAAATTACTGCAGCTGCTGCTGCATGTAGAAACTGATGGGGATTCCTTCTCCTTTCAGTTGTTTCAACAGCATTAAAAAGGCATAAACAAGGAGTGATTGAGGAGAAGGCCAGAGATTCCACAGCACAGTGAGGAGAGTACAGCCAGAAAACCAGCTCAGTGCATTCTTCCTTGCAGGAAGGCTCAATGCCAGCTATTCCCCAGTGCCAGAAAAATTTTACTGAGGAAATGGGTGTGAGTTAAAGACTCTCAGAGGCTTCACTTCCTTCATTTCTGTGCCAAGTGTACCTCTACTGAAATGGAAAGTCAGAGTGTGCTAGTGACTGGCCTAAGGCTCTCCTCCTGTGGTCCCAGCACAGCTGCTGGGCTCGGGAAGAAGATGCTAGGCTGGAGCAGTGTTACCTTCAGTTCCCAAGACTTTTGGAGATAGCTGGTATAAGCAAAAGGATCTTGCAGGGATGTGGATACCTGCTGGGTGCTGGTCCTTGGTGAAATGAGGGGAGGATATTATATGGAAGAGTAAAAAAAAAAAATCATGCCAATGCTAGTGAAGTACTGAGGTCTGAGGTGGTAGGAAAGAGAGCAAGGTGCAAAACTCAAAATAGTTTGCTAGAACCTACATAAAAAGTATATTTTACCACTCTAAGTGCTCTTATTTCTAAAAAAAACCCACATTTCCAGAATGCTGATGTTCTTATGTTTCCATTTTTGCTTTCAGTATTTTCCTTATTTCTTTGAAAGCTTCCTGATTCACCTTTCTTCATTTCTCACATTTCAATTACAGTTCATTCTAATCAGCTTTTTAATCAGAGCTAGAGCAGGCTATTTACAGCACTCCTGACTCTTGTAAACAACTCCCTGTGGAGAAAAATAATAATAATAAAAAAAAGAGTTGATTATCTTTAAATGAAAATGAAAAATAGCTTCTGTCACTTTCCACTGTCAAAAAACCCCAACATTTTTTATGCCTTTTAATACAGACCTGGACTGGAAAGGACTGTTTGGGTCAGACTTTAAACCTTGAAATTATCTGAATTAGTTTTACCATAAATGTTTGCTAGGAAGATTTTGAAGGAACTGCTATTCTAACTTTCTAAATTCTTGCAGTTAGTCCATTGCATCATCTGGATAAAGCAGCTCACAGTTATGTTAAACTGAGATGTGGTTTGTAACAGAGTTCAGAATATGAAAAACAAGGCAGGTTTGCTGTACCAAATTGCAAACCACAGAATAGTCACACAACTTTATTATGATTTTTCAAGTCATTTAAATCCAAAATCTCTTGCTGTGAATTTTGTTCTTGTCACAGATTCCGAGTATCCGTGATGACCACCTGTGTACAGAATATCGAAAGAGACCCTTGAACAAGGAAGTTCCTGCTATCATCATCTGCCCATAATGTGATGGAAGAAGCCATTGCTTGAAGACATCTCCCAGAGTCCATTAGGAGTCACAGGAAGGGAGTCCTTTGTGAGTAACAGAAACAAATTGGGCTATGGACACTATTCTGTGGAATCTATGGCTACAGATCCTTCAGGGAAACCCAGCCAAATGTGCTTCTGAGCTCTCTGTTAAATGCATGTATTTGGCTCCTAGTCAAGGTTAGCTAAGGAAAATGTGATTATTTGTGTTCCTAGATCTTCACTGATGTTTAAGGTCTTATATTCAGTGGAATTAAAACATCATTATCATTTGTCTAATTCTACAAATATGTGGTATGAGGGGTAAAAATACTCTGATTTTAAACCTTTCTGTAGCACATTTATAAAAATAGGCACAAATTAGTTCATTTTTCCTTTTTTTTTTTCCTTTAAATCCAATAGACCCACCAGTGTTTTAACATCATGTTTATCACTGTGTTTAAAAATAACAAACCTCTTTGATAGGTATTTCTGTTCAGTTCTGTATACTTTTTGTAACATCAAAAGATTGTTGTGCCCTACTGATTCAATATTCTGTTTCCTCGTGTATTTATAGGCAGATCTATGGCATGTACAATAACTGTGGCAAGATGCAGCAACAGGCTGTGACTACCCTTCTTCAGAAGGTCATGGCCTTTACTGCACTGTGCCAAAGACATCACCAGTTTAACCGTGATCTCTATCCAATGCACAGATCCACTTCAGAGGCACTGTCTGCTACAGGCACATCTCATTTACCAGTATCAAGGTGAGGAACTAAGAAAATACATCCTTGCAGTCAATCTTTTCCACTTTCATAATTTGTGTATATACTTGCACCAGGAAACACAGGACCTGTGATCACTTCTTTGAAACTTTGAAATAATCATTAGGAATTGTCATTGAAAATATCTTTACAATTTAATATGCACATTTTTATTCTGGGTAGTATAGCAAGCCTCTATGTCATATGCCTCAAATGAAGCATGCTATCCCTGTGGGTGAAGCTATATTCTTTATTTAAACAGCATGTTTTAAATGTTATTAAAAATATACAGCCACACAATGATAATTACTCTCATTATATACAAGGGGCTGTCAGCTCTGACCTTACAGTCAGGTTCTTCTTACAGTTTAGCGACAAGATCCTGAAAAATAGAACATTCGGAGTGTAGAAGGATGGAGTCACAGGGAAAATTTGTTTTGTTGATTGATTATGATTTCTAGGAGCAGCATCTGTAAAAATAGACCTTGTGCAGGCTTTTCTGTGAGACTTGGAATAGGGTTGGTTTTCCTAAGGTTTTTGTGGCCATAACTGTGTTCACTTAACAATAACACACACACAATGCATTTAACACATATTTCAGTATAATTAAGTTATGACACTGTTCCTAAAGGGTTCCTAAACTCCATCCTCATTGCTTCTGGCCTGGCAGAATAGCTGGGGTGTAGCTCTGCATAATCCCCCTGAGCAGCCTTCAGCAGCCCCACGCAGACAGGCTGTAGAATGCCTGTGTTGGCAATTCCACCTGCTGCCCCCTAATCCTCCACTTGCCAAGTCTAGTTTCTAGCATGGCTTTGAACAAAAGTTGCTGCCCCATACAAAATGTGGTACGATGCAGAACTGAAATTTAACTATTAATTAAGGTGTATTAATTAGCTTTATTGCTGTCCCTTCTGGGTTTTATGACCTCCCATTTGGAAATAAGGATGCAGGGCCATGGGCAACTCTTACTCTAGTAAACCCTTTAATAGCAAATAAATTACTAAGTGTTAGTTTGGGGGGGCATTCCTTCAGTGTCAGTTGACATTTTTCATGCTATCTTAACTTTTAGTCTTGCATCAGAAGGGAACTGTAAGCAGAGTCAGCAGACATGCTCTTTTGTAACCCAAAGAGGAAATTCAGGCTAAGTGCAGTACTGGGCTGCTTTTCACAGCTATAAGCCAGCTAATAGCAAAGAAACACATTTGCTTGTAGACCTAACTAAGACATTTAGCAATTCTGCATGATTTCTTGTACGGCTTTTAATCAATGTCTGCTGAAGGAGAGCTTGCTGGCATTTCTTAAGCTGGGATCCAGACTTTGGGTTCACCCAGAGATGAAGTGTAGGAGCTGCAGTCTGAGACAAAAATACATGCAAACTGGTTATGGGTTCTTCTAAAGTTGTTTCTCCAGATTTTTTAGCAGCTCCAGTAGAAATTCACTCAAATAAGTTATTTCCTGGTTTTGTTTTCAGTCTGTTTCACTCTGGAAGCAGGTAACAGTCCAGCTCTACATTTACTGGGATTTGCTCAAAGCCATGCACACAGAACACCTTCCCAGTCTGGGCTGACTGCACAAGTGAAACAGATTTCTTAGGGACTGCACTTGCACACAGATGCCTAAACTCCCTCCTGTCATCACTGCAGGTCGAAGCAGCTTCACCTGGTTCGTGCGTGAAAGGTAGACCTGTCCCACTGCAGGGAGACCAGGACTGGCCCCATCTCACTCCAGGTAAACAGCTTGGACAGTGCCCATGTTGAAGGGAGAACTGGGTGAGCAACAAATTTAAGTGCCCAGGTACTTTGGCATTGCCCCTGCCTGTATTAGAGTGGTTTGGTAATGAGTTGATACAGAAGATTTGGCTTCTTAACACAAGTATTAATAACTTTTTATTAACAGGCAGATTCAGGAGACAAGAAATAGAAATATGAAGCTTTTGAGTAAATAATTCTAAATGCAGGCATTTTTATACTGTCATCTTTCTCTTTTTGCAAGCTTTCTCCAACAACACAACGCTCTACTATGCAATAAAAATGTAAGTATTAAATACTCAGTGTTTAAGTGTTTGTTTAATTATCAGTAACTCTATGTAATCAGTTTCTTCCTGGGTTAATATTTCATTAACACACAGTTCAGACGTCTGTGAAAGCGGAGTTTAGTTTTGTTATTTCCATATGACAGCAGAAGAGTCACAATAAATGCAGTAACAGTTTATTGATCACAAACATAATACTTCTTTCAGCAATTAATATGCATGAGGGTTCATAGGAAAGAATTGAAAATAAAGCACAACTGAGAAATACCTTCACATTTTTTCCATTTCATTCTTAGTGTAAGCAATAAATACAATGCTGTAGCTTCTATTAATCTTATTTACATAGTACAATATTTGACCATTGCCTGGTATCCAGACCAAATGTTTCATGACATAAAAAGGAGAACGTGTTGCAGCATTTCTACAGCCAAATACTGCATATTGTGAAAAAAATACATAGCATCCATGTGAACATTAAAAGAAAACAAACAAACAGCTGAGGGCACTCTGCAATGGAGCATTTTATTAACTGAAGACAGTAGCATTAAAAACAGACATTCTGGAATCTCTCATAGAACATGCTGGCATTACAAATACCAAATACAGACAAGTACAATTTCTGTAGCCCCTGTAGATTGATAAAATTAATCCTCCCTAAATAACAAGCAAAAAAGAGCAAATAATAACAGGTAAGTATCTTCATGTTCAAAGGAATCTCAAAGCCCCACCAAAGCAGAGTTTCTTTCCATCCCCGAGAATACAGATAAGGGCTACAGCATTCTTTAAAGTAGAAAATAAGCCATGAGATACCAGTGTGAGGATTTTATTTCATTTATTGTGGCAGAAAAACATTTTAAGAAGCAGACCCTTCTCTTGCTTGTACAGGAACTGAAAAAGGTGAGGTAGGAAGACAAAATAGCTAATTTATATTTTCCAATGCAAAGAAGAAAATAGGTTTGTTAACCTC
>VWZY01010259.1:146831-211008 GCA_013399075.1 Chloroceryle aenea
GGAAACATAGCTCTCCTATTCCATGTAATCCTTCACAGCCATAAACATCTTCCTGCACATTCAGCTAGATATGTGTTTCTTTTCCAAAGTGAAGACAGACATGTGCCCAGAAGCACTCTGTGATTGTCCACCTAGAAGTAGGATGATTTCTGTGGAAAAAGTTTTCCCTCCTAAGTTACCATTACAAGTTTCTCTAACAAAGAACAGGGAGCAATTAGCAACTGGTACATTACATTAAATGGTAAAAGTGTATAAGCTATTAAACTTGAACTGTCTAGCTGAGAAGGAAGCTTCATTCAAAATCTAGTATTGCATCTCACACTAAACCATCACATACGTTTTAATTACAACCACCCACCAGGTACCATTGAAATAATTGCCCACTATTATGCCATAAAGGACTTCAAAGCACTTTTAAACAGACAGATATCTGCCTAGGCTTTGATTCTCAGCTGGTACTCATTGACTCTGAAAATAAAACTCAAGACAGATTTGCACCAGTCAGTGATCTGGTCCCCCACATGTAATGCTGCTCTACCCAAGCAGGGATTTTCTGCACCAGGGATATTCTCAGAACATTGCACAGATTTTAAGTAGCACTACGTAGATGAGCAAGCAGAGTTATAAGTAACCTCTAATCACGTTGTAGCCAATACCATTACTATATTCTTGCAGTTTAAGAGATGGTGGCACCTGACCACCAGATTTCACACTATTCTAAAGTCCAGAATCCAACCGATTTTCCAATCATTCCCATCAGTCAACCAGACAGCCTTGCAGAAGAACAGAAATGTTGAGTTGTGCGTTCAAGCTGAGATTCTATATTAGGAAACTACATCATTGATAAAACACTTTCTGAATTCAGACTCCCCGCATAAGAACTGTAAAAAACTACAGAAAGGTGTACGTGGTGTGAACTTACTGCATTCTCCTAATGTTTCCCTTCTACATACAAAGCATTTAAAGCCTTATGAAGTCACAAACCAATAAACACTGTGACAACAAATTAATTAGATGCTAAAGAAGTTTACAGAAAAGCTACTGACAACAATGTTTATATGTAAAAATCAAGTTGTTCATATAGAAAATTAAGTATTTAAAACTGAAGTGGTCTCAGAAAGAACTGTCCTTCATTTTTTGGACTGGCTTACATGCAGCAGATTTACATTAACTGGCATAATAGTTCATCAGCTCCAGCATTTACTTTTCTTCTACTTCATTTTTGTTTTTTCCCCACATGAACTAGACTTCTCTGCAAAATAAACCAATATTTAAAAAAAAATAAATTACAAAATCTACTTTTGTGATTTTTAGTAAGACTTGTCTAAACTCACCTCATATCATGCCCTCATTCTTGAGTATTTTTGTCATTTTGATTAAGAAAACTATTTCTTTAAAGCATAAAGGTTTCCAAATCCAGAGACTGCCACAGATACACATTCTCAAGAGACCTTCCTGACAACCTCCTCATTTTCAGTGAGACTTTTATTCACCAGTAGAAGCAAAGAAAGAACTTACCAAGTACTGTTCTAAATTAACTGAGATAGAGATTCAGAATCAAGCACGCACAAATAATATTAAATTTTTCAATCCATAATGTTTTGAACCTTTCTAAAACCAACTTTATATTGGATTTTTCCCAATAATGACAACTGCTAGCATTAGTTTGCTTGATTAGTCTGAATCTCATACACTGGCTTTAAAGCTGGCATGTCATTTCCACTGTGTTCAGTCTCACATGCTAGTCTCAGAAAAAAAAAGCCATAAAATAAATCAAAACTTTGCCTCAAGAATGAAGGAATAAATTATCAAGCACATGGCCAGGGAATATACTTAAAAATAAAATAAAACAACATGACTACAACAAGTTCAGTACATGTTATTTTCCTAGTGGAGTGAATTTGTTAAGCACAAAGTGAAGTTCCATCAGTTTCAATTACGTGTTAGACTCTGGAAGGATTTACAGTTACCCAGGTCACTATTTTTCTTTCTGTCAGTAAGGCCTCATTGGTCTTCACCATGGTAGAGCCAGTAAGAAAATTCCAGAAACCTGAGGAGGAGACACCTCTGTATATGCAAAAATTATTTATACAAGATCCCTCAAAGCTTACTCTGAAGTATTACACTGCAGTACAGAAGTGAGTGGAATGTCAGACTTCCACTGGTGCCTCTAGGGTTGATTTAAAATGGTGGAGAAAACAAACTGGCCAAACCAAACCCATCAATATCTCAGAGTCTGTTATCTCAAGCTACCTGTTGGGCTTGTTTTGCAGTCAAATGCTGGACATAAAATTAACCTCAACATTCTACTGTTATTATTACATCTACCTGATCCATTTTCCTTTGTTCTGCTTTAGGTTGAATTAAGACAATACAGTATTGTTTTTACACTCTATGGGTAAATGAAGTGGCTTCAACACAACACAGTCATACAAACTTCCAAGAAAATAAGAGATCCTTCATTGATTCCCTTTGTACAAAAAAATTGCCAACTTTGTCTACATAGTAGAAACTGAAGAGGCAAAGTTTTTATCCTTATATGAATGCACATACATATATAGAGCTATATATGTACAGATGTCCATACTATATAGATACACAGAAACACAAACATATGTATATATGCATATATACATACATATGAAAAACGTGGTGGTTTACTTGGCATCATTCAGGAGAATAAAATATCCAACTTAGGTACAAATCTTCTGGCCGTGAAGTCATTAAATCAAACTTGGAGTTCAAAGGGTAAGGAGACCAGCACGTGCCAAGCCTGTCGTCGTCAGCCGTACAGCTTTTCAGTTTTTAGAACAACACTCTCCGTGTCGTGGTAGCCCTTCCCATTTAAATGTTCACTGGTGCAGTCATGATTGTAGCTGTAGCCTTGAACATCACTGATTGTCGACACGGTGTAGGAAGCGGTGCGCATAGCGTCCGAGTGGCTGAAGCTGTGCTCAAACTGGATTTTGTACTGATTCCAGTGTCTTCTCAAAACAGCCTGGACCTATGTCAGGAAACAAAAAGAAACACGTATAAAAACGGTGAAAGATCTCACTGAATTTCACTTGTGGATGCATGAGTGCCATAACAAATGTCTCTAAGCAAATGAGGGAGTAAGGCTCAGTAATCCTGGAAAATGGGGGTACCTGCATGGGATCTGAGCACCCTGCTCTCGTGGGAGGTGTCCCTGCCATTGTCAGGGGCTCGGAACTGGATGATCTTTAAGGACCCTTCCAACCCTGACCATTCTATGATCTGTCACACAAGATGTTCTGAAAGATGTACAATTTAAGTAGGCATTATTCTTTGGCAAATTTGGTGCGAAATAATTACATTTTACAATCGTACTGCACAAGGTGCTCAGGAAAAGCACAGAAGGAGCAGCAGCAGCATAATTTTCTGCTTTCTCCCCAGTGGACTGAAGCCCAGTGTGGACAGATCTGATTTAGAGGTGAGAAAGGTCATTTCTAGTCACAGTTATTTTCAAAAGGCCACAACCTCAGCAGCTGTAAATTCTTATACTCTCAATAAACCATAGTTTACAGTTGCTATGGTTCTAGCACAAGGGAGACTTTCTTAATTTCTAACCATACCTCAGTCAAATGAATACAAGGACAATTTCCCCATTTCCATATTTCTATGGGGGTTAAAAATAAAGCCGATAAAATAGCCGAGGGCCGCAGATGGTACACATGGCTTCATGGGAAGCATGTTATGTTTGTGGTAGCCTTCCTCTGCTGCAGTGTGGTTAAAAACCTGTGCACATTGGACTGATCAAGTGTCACAGTCATGAAATTTACAGGGAATTAATCTTTCACTAAATACACTGAGTAAGGAATGCTAAAATATGCTAAAAAAACCTACCCCCAGATAATATTTAATTTCCTCTTCAGCCAAACTTTGTACACCAAGTATTCCTGCACTGACACTGGAAAGAAATGCTGGGGGGTGCTGACACACTTATCCAGCAGTACACCCCAAAGCAGGACCTTCATTTCACTTTGTTACATACCAAAGAACTAAACAGTGAACAGTGGTCCCCGCAGTTAAATGTTGATATTGTGGGTAAATACATTTTGGATTTTCCATATGTCTTCAGGGTTTTTTGTGTTTGCTTTACATTTCCCTAACACAATGGCTTCTTTTGTCTAATTTTACTCTGGCTTTAATTATGAAAAATAATAATAAATAGAAGAAACGGGATGTAATTTTTTAGACTTCCTGCAGTCTGCTATCAGAGTCAGATGCTTAAAGGAGAACTTCATCTTTCTCAGAATCCTTACAAAGAAAATGTAAAGGGGTAAGGGAAAAATATCAGCTGAGCAACGTAAGAAATTAGTATTTTAGGGCAAAGGAGATGCTCTTTTACTGTGCCTAAAACCCTTCCAATCCACTCCAAACAGCAAAACACAAATCTACAAACACTGGAGAGATCAAGTGTCTTAATACTTCTGAGTATAAGATCTTACTGTTCTTCATATCAAAATTCTGTATTGATTCTGAGTCTAAAGGGAGAGTTGTTTCATCACAGGAATTTTTTGGTTAATTAATTTGCATTGCATAGCAATATAAAGCCTTAAATCTTCACAAGGGTTAAATATATTTCCTGTAATCCCTTACAAAGCCAAGAGAATTGGAGTATTCAAAACTCCATCTTTTCCAAGAAGGAAGCTTGGAATTTATTTTTAAATTGTCTCTCTCAATCTGTGAATATCACTAAGCTGTGTGCTAATTCTTCTCCTTTCCAAAATCAAATACCTCAATAAGATTACCCTTTGGTTGAAGACACACACAAAAAATTACATACTGGGCAATTTTCTCTCTAGACAACATGGGCTTGAGATGGGAAACTGTCCCCTGCTACAACTAATGGCTTAACCACAACCCAAGTCGTCTCTTGGCAGAGCTGCGAAATAAGCTAGACTTACCACACTGCAAAAAAGTCTTTCACTCAGGGCCCCTCCCACAACTCCTCCTGGTTGCTTCAGCAATGTTTGTTTGTTCATCTTATTTTCAATTGTTAATAACATTTGTAAACCAGTCCTAAAGTGTATCAAGAGAACCATCAGTATCCCTGCAAGCTAAGTGCCTTCAGGCTCCTTCTAGGCAGAAGACAGGCTGTTCTCACTTGCTCTCTGGCCAGAGACAGATGGCTACAGACAATGTTTTCTGCATAGGCAAGCACCGTTGCCCCTATGCCCGCCCCAGTGCCCATCACTCTCTCAGTGCATTTCCAGCTGAGGTGTATTTCAGCATTCTTCCCACAGCCTCTCTGTTACTGCCAAACCAGTTCTTCATCCCCGTCCTACTACACGTCCATTCTTGTGGGTTGTTACATCCTTCAATTATTATCAATGTCTCTCAGGCTTCTCTAAGCCATCCAATCATTTAAAGAAGATCAGAAAAATCAGTGAGACAACTAATTTCCACCACTAAGGACACAGTGTGTAACAATGTGCATGTCTACCCAAGAAATGAAGACAGAATTTTTATCACTCGTTCCTCAGTTTTGACCAGTTGCACAAAGCTCTAAATTCAGCTTATGAGGGGTGGAGCTTTGTTATTAGAAAAAAAAGGGTATTAAGCAATGCATTTCATGAAAGAAAGTAATGTAATAAATAGAATAGAATATAATATAATTGTATTTCTCAGTCATTAATAGATATGCCAGTTCCAGCTGGAAGATTCTCGACTTCTCACTTTCTTTGCTAGTAATGGTTCTTTTTGTTGAGTTTGATTGACTGGAAGGCCTCCTTCCAATCAGCTCTTTAACATACTAGCAGCTTGATTACACAGCACAAATTAAACAGCTCAGTGACCAACAAGAAGGAAAAAATCCCACAACACAACCTCACTTATTGATAAAGGGATTGCATAATCCTGCAGACCTGAGGCCATAATCTGTACTGCAACATTTCTATAGACCAGTGGAAGAAAAAGAATAAAGAAAAAAAACAAACAAACAACCCAACCACACACAAACCACAACAACAAAAAAAACTCAAACAAGACCAACAGGCCCCACAAACCTTAGATGGATAACAAAGGTCATTATTATTGCCTGTTACTAATAGCTCCATAGGAATCTTTCCACTGACTTGTCAGAGAGCTGGGACAAGCTGCTCCTCTGACTGCAGCCCATGTCACCCCCAAAGCTGCTCTAGTCCAACTCAAACTGGAAAACATGATGAGGTAGGCAAGAAGCATCCTAGTCTGTGGGATGCTAGAACATATGGAGAATGAGAGTGTCCTTAGGGAAGCCCTGACACAGCAGATAAAGATGAAGGATTTGCATGTATGCCCTTGTCTGGAGGAGGGCTGGGACAAACAGATGCAGTGGGTGTTAGAACTGGGTTTGACAGACCATCCCTGGCTGTGCTGCTCAAGAAGTTTGGACATGTTCCCCAGCTACAGTCTACAGGACATAGCAGCTATTTTTCTTACATTCTTAGTTTCTTTTCACTAGAGCTCTTCACTGGCTTTTATTGCCTTTTTTTTGCCAGAGGTGGCCTGCAAACCACCATGTGAACAGGGTTTGGCTCCTGCTATTTGATATAGAAAACATTAAAAGGTGCAGTAGCATTTGGGATATGCTAAGACTTAGACAGAAATCAGTGCTTTTAGCATTTTTAATTGCTAATATCACACTGGAAAAAACTTTGCTCCAGTGTCAGTGTTGATTCCAATATCAACATTCACCTTTAAAGCACAGACTTGCTGTGGAAAAGCACTAACACCACTCCCTGATGCCTCAGTCTCGTTCTGTTCAGTCTCTAACAAGCAGTTGCTGGGACAGGTGACAATAAAGGAACACCTTATGCAGAGCAGCTCAGTCGCAGCTGCTGGCTTTGCTGGGGCATTGCTATGAGAATGTGCAGAGACTGTAACAGCCCCAGAGCACTTGTGTGCCTGCCAGCTCACGTGCCACCAGCAGAATCTTCCAGCAGACAAAGGAAACACTTTTTTTTTTTTTTTCCTGTGCATTTTTTCCTAACTCCTTTGTCATTGTCCCCGTGGACTTCCTTATTGGTACAGTTGTTTATAAACACTAAGTCCTTTCTTGAACAAGATGTAATAATAATAATAAAAAAAATTGATAGTGGTCATTGAAACACTGAACCCAAAAATGGTTTAAAAAGGATAAATTCCCCTACATAGAAAGCAAATACAGACATATATATTTAACTGATAAAGTCAAGGCCTAAAAATTAAATGCCTAAATTAATAAATGTTAAAATGGCTAATTCGCCCTTTTAACATCATCCTGCCAGCAGATGTTCAAGAAGAGATTCATCTGTCATCACTTGTAGGAGCTGTGGAAGGGCTCATCTTTTATGCCTGATCAGCCCATGGTGAATTTAGGATACTGAATCAGTGGGAAGACTGAAGGTCTGCTTTTCTTGTATAGCAGAAAAGAGAATGTAAAAACTAGGAGGTTTTTTTACAATGGAATATTAACAAACACAATTTTCACTGATTATATAGTATTTCAAAATGAGGGTTTGGATTTCTTTAAGCAATAAGGTAGCCTCAGAAGATCCAGAAGGATTAAAAGGCAGATGCTGTGCAGTGGACAATGTTGTTCCATAGAAACTACAGAGATTTCAAGGTTGGGTTATTTCTCCTTCCTATGCACTGAGGCATCATAAATTTGATTTTTTCCAAGTAACTGTTTTTAGAAGCCATTCTGAACTATAAAAGGGAAAGGGAAGGGAAAGAGTGTGTAAAATATCACTGTTAATGTGTGCAAGTGATCAAATCAGAACCAGAACACTTATGTGTCCTGCTTTGAAGCAAATAGATAGGCAGAGACTTGAACCTGGATCTAACTTTATGTTACAATCAGACCAAAAACACTGCTCCATGCCCACTAAACTGAGAAAGCCTCTCTTCATCTTTTCTGCCTCCTTGGCAAAAAAAATCATTGAGACTCATACATTTGGGAGGGGAGCAGATAGAAACCTTGGACCTCCATGGCCATTTTACTGCAATTCAGTCAGCTTTGGTCTTAGGAAGAGAAGGGAGATTTGCATCAATCTAGTATTAACCAAATATTTACCTGTAAGTAAATATTACTGTCCAGCAGCACTCTATAAGCACGCTGATACAGTTTTAGAACAGCAGATAAAAGAAACTAAGAGTTCGGTCACATGAAAACATCTGGTTACTCCCACACACCTGCTTACAGCCATATATTCCAACTGCACGAAATGCAGAACAAATGAACAAACAAATATGTAGGAAGAACTGTAGGACTCTAACTGTTGCTCTGCCAAAATGTGTGAAAAGTAAGAGTGTCTTGGTGGGGGGGTTTTGTTCATTTCTTTTGGAGTGCATGGGGTTTTTTTCAAGGAAGAAGATTTGATCTCTCTCTATATATACATTTTAGCCTTTCTACCACATTGTTCTCCAACACCATAAGGCTCTGAAGGCTCACTCTATACAGCTTGGGGCCCAGCATTTCTAGATGAAAGTCACTGTGTGAGCTCCAGAGTCACAGGACTTCACCTACTGAAGGTAAGACCAGAGCTAGCTGACTTCAACAGGATCAGTAGGATGCAGTGCTGAAATGTGGCACCATTCTCTAATGTAAGAATAAAGAATTCCTTGGAACTGCATGATGATGGTTCCTTAAAAGTCCACTTGTTCTTCAACACACATTTCTGACTCAAGCACAATAAGCTATTAAGTTCTGATTTTTGGAATACTATTTTTCAGCAGCACTAAAAAACAATTTTCAAACTTCAGCCTAAAATTTTCCCAAAGAGCCATCATAACACAACAGTACCCAGCACAGCAACACGTGATAAGCTCTATTCCTATTGCAGAAAGGCCAAATACAGCAGTTCTCCAGGATAACAGATGTTATACAGTTTCTAACATAGACAAATCTACCTTCTTGATATTGAATTCTGTTTTACTTTGATACAAATTTTAATGAGAATTTATATGAAAGTGACAAGTGTCTTCAATTCCTTACATAAACAAGAGACGTGGATATTGCTCAGCACAAAAGAGTCAGTCCACAAGTACTTTATGATGCCACAAATGATGACACAGTCTTTCCTAAGCTCTGCTCTTGGCAGCCAGGTTATTATCTTTTTAATTATTTTTTTTACCTGACATTTAGCTTTAAAAAAATATTGTAAAATTATTTTTCAGTTACCATCTCTCTAATTGCTGTAACAAAAGAAGAATATACAAAATAAGAAAAGTATTGTAAAAATATTAGAAACTGTTACTCTACCTCTCCATTGAAAAAGCAGAAAATTGTAGCCACCAGTAGTCCCTGTAAAATAAAAACATTCTGCTTTATTGCATATACATTATGGATTCTTCCATGTTTCAGATAATTAGAGGTTGCTGATAAAATTCAGCTACAGGTAGCAAGGAAAACATAACATAAATCTAAACTTGGGGAATTCTCTCTAAAACTAAATTACTAAAAAGTATTGGGATGGTTTATCTACCATGATATTTCTTTCAAGAAATCAAAATTCAGCATAATGCAGAAGTAATTTATAAGAATATTGCATGGAAGTCTTTAAAAATTTAAACAACACAATCATTTCTCCTTTGTTTCACATGCCAATTCCTATCTAGCTCAAGTTAGCAAAACCTGTTTAATGTTTCCTACCTGGTAGTGCATGAGGATGTGCATCACATAGTCATACACTTCCTCAGCAATCCGGCCTTCTGGTCTCCATGGAAACAGCACAAATTCAATGCCAAGCAGTGGAACAAGAATCAGAGTAGCTCTCACTGCTTTCATGTACAGGTTGGATTCTGCCTTGTGGGTGTCTTTCAGCTTGGTGATGAGAACACGAACAATATTTAGCAGGAAGAAAAGATTCACCTGTTGGGAAAGAAAATGACACTGAAGATAGTCTGAAAAATAACCCCACACAGTGCTTTATGATTCTGAAAAGCAGAAACGAAGACTCATACTACATGGATAGCATTGTGACTGTACAATAAACGTGAGTTAAAACTGTCTGGAAATGCCTTTAAATAACTGAGAGTGGGCTCTAACATCTCTTATCCACACCTGTTCCCCTAACTTTTTAAGCAAGTGTCCATCCAGAGAACTGTTGCTCTTCCCCGTTAGTAATCCACACACCTTTTTGTCTGCTACCAGGACCCAGGTGAATGATTAGGGTTTTTTTAACTGATGATGTCTTTTTAGTTGGTCAGGAAAGAGGATGGCTTTCTTTTTCCCTCCTTGTATCTAGATATGTTTCTTGAAAAAGCTCCTGGTTTATTTTTCGAATACCAATTTGACAAATTTATACAGAAAAAAAAAAATCTGTTCTTAAAAAACTAAAAAGGATTAAAATTGCAGTCAAAATGCTGCTACAAGAAACTGTATACTCCCCCTGTAGACAAACAGCAGTTAACATTCTTACAGTGGCCCACTGTTGCCTTTTGGATCATGCAGCAGAACTGCAGATGGGGCAAGCACTGAGTTGATGAAGCCCTACATCATCCTCATGCACTACTGAACTTGATTATTTCCATAACTATTCAGGATTTTCTTGTTAACAGTGGCCTATATCTGCTCATTCTGTTTCACACACACAAAAAATATAAAATCACAAACTGACCTGACAACTCTGCACACTGTATCTTTCAAGATGTGAGTGCTTACTGTAAGCAACCACAAAACGAATACAAACACAGGTCTATGTGTGTGTACAAACACATACACACCCAACAGCCTCAGGATGGGAGAGCAACAGGAACATTCTTAGGGCTGACTGTACCATAAGTTCATCTACCATGCAATAATGGCAGCCCCTTAGAGAAACTACAGCTAGAGGAAACTGAGAGAGCTCAGCCAGTCTCATCACCTTACCCAAGAGATAGAGACAAGACAGCACTGTTTAGGGACCCACTATAGACAGGAGAGGGCCAGAGGCTGGTCCTATCTCCCAGGAAATTGTTTGTCCTTGTCAACAGCTATGCAGAGACAAAAGGGGGGAGATGTCAGAAAAAAGGCAGCAGTAAGAGAAGCAGAGAGCTTCCTTCTAACTAGGAGTAACTGGTCTAGGAGGAGGCTTCTATAGGACAAGTGCAAACTGCAAAGCCATTTCAGACCATGCGTGTCACCATGTGCTCCACAACCTGGCAGAATCCTTTCATGTCACTTAAGGTTTTCACAATAAACAGCTGTGTATTCTGGTAGCAACAAGGCCCTTGACAGATACGTGATGTTATTTATATTCTACTTACATGCTATTTAAATCATTTTAACAGGAAATTGTTTTACATAGGAAACCACCGCTGAATTTCTCCTGGAAGTCTCCAGCTACCTTTAAGCTTTGTTTAAACAACCAAGGTCTTCTGATTCTTTCTCAAGGGATTTATTTAGATTTTATGCAAGCCCACAATCCTCATCCAACTTCCTATAGTACACACAGACACACTTCCTCCATTTCTAAATTTAATCCTTCTCAGACCCTACTGGCTGAAGATCAGCATGTCTCAAGCATAGAGTTTTCAGCCCTCTCATGTTTCAGTAGCATGGCTGGTTCCTGCAGCACTGTCCTTGAATGTTAACTGCAAATGAGAGTTGCAGCAGCCAGGAGTAAAAAACCACCAGCAAACTGCTTTATTTACAACATGTGGAAATGCACAGAATATTTCTAACTGTTCCACTTACCCACCAAAACTAAAAAGCACAAAAATCAGCACACAAAGAGTTTGCAAATAGGTATTAGGAGAAAGAGAAAAGATGATTGAGGCAAAGGAGAGGACAGAGAACAGATGTCAGTAGAGGCATGCTGCACCAATTTTTGTTCTCTGTCTCTTCTGTCACACACAGAGCGAGATCAGGGCAAGCTGAATTCTTAAAGTGATGAAAACAGGTCTTGACTTTAACAAGACAGCAAGCAGGTTTTTACACTTAAGCAGAAAAGTAGGCCAGTGGAACTACTCGCATATATAATCACATATATTATCATCCTAGTGACTGTGCTGGTTTAGAAAGCCCTACAGGAGTCCTGTTGTGCCAGCTGCAGTAGGAACACACAGTAAAATACTGGCAACTCTGCAGTGACCTGAAAGGTGAACCAGGCAAATGGACAGAAATGGTGACGAAGGCAGAGGAGGTGATCCTAGATAAAAAGAAATGTCAGCAGCTACACTGGGAACTTAGTAGACTTTAGGTTCTGACTTAAGAATGGCTGTGAACTTAGATGAGCTTCTAAGTCAATAGGTAGCTACAGTTCTTGAATTAAACACTCCTCAGGTCCCTGATGTTTCTAGTTCTCTCCACGTTGAGTTTGTGCTAAGGTTTATGGTAATCCTTGTTAACATGTTGTTGAAGTTCTCGTTAGGATGATACAAACAGACCATTCTCAGCTCAAGAAACTCAGATATTCTTAGATACTAGCTGGTAGCCATTGCATGGGTTTAAGTCTAGTTATGCAGGCTCAAATCTGAGCCTGCTTGAGCCTGGCTTGCTGGGACAGAACACCACTCACGAAGACAAGTTTGATATCCGGCCTGTGGACATTCCCAAGGCTAGGCACACAAATTCTAACTTCTAAACATCTAAGTCTTGTACTGAGTCCAGCCTGAAGTCAATAAATAGGTCAGTGACAAAGCCAGGAGCTCCTGAACTTCCTTATGTACATGTTCACCAAGTACACCTCTGATAAAATAATCTGCATATTTAAAAGGCTGTCAGTCCAAGACACTAATATATAACATCATTATAGGGCAAACCAAACATCTCTGTAATATTACTTATATAAATAACAGCATAACTAAAACAAAATCTACACTTCCAGTGGCACCAATGCAAACTAAATCACTAGTGCACTGGCACATCTGAAGTCTATTCTGAAATCACTACTGCTTTCACTAAAATTCAAACCTCTTTTCCCTTCTTCCATTTTAATCAATATTAGTCTAGAGTAAAAACTAACACCATCCTCTCCTGTCCAATTCCCACCTGTTTCTCTAACTGTGGTTGCTTAGGCGAACAGTTGTAATTAAATGGTCAGCTGAAGACAATTCCAATCAAAATGCAACCTATGTCTGCTCCCATTTCCAGTTTCTTTGGCAGGGACCTGACCACAGTTACGTAATACCAGGGACGATAAAAGCAGCATTATTGTTAACTTTATGTAATTGTCGGATCCTCAGTGATGTACGGGAGCTAAATTCCCACTGGCTTCTGCCAATTCTCCCTGGCACCCACTTGTCAGTCCCCTTCACGTTCTTTGAGATATTGCTCCTGCAAGTAGAAACAGTCTCTTCTCCCTTATTATCTAATTTGCAGTTTAATACTGTTGCTTAAATGTCTACTAAAGCAGGTCATGCGTAGTAAAGTGTGAAAATTGTATCTGGCAAGCAAGCTGCTTAAGCAAATGAGGGTTCTGTTCACAAAGCCTAAACACATCCATTGCACCCAGTGCCTTTATCCCAGGCTTGTCTTTTCTAAATTGACATTTTGCATTGTTTTGTTACCAGGAAGGAAAGCAACTCCTTTAAGGTATTTTCACATCATAGGTCAGATATGTAGTGGTGTTTAATCTTTATTATTCCTACACGGATTTCAAATGATTGTACTGATTGTACTGGGGCAAGAAAAATATAAGAGAAACACCTTCAGTCATCTCATGAACGATACAGGAATATGAAAGGGGGATTTGTATTTGTAAATTGCAAAGAGAATGGACACAGGTTCTGGCCAAACCGTGCACAGGCAATTATTATTGCTGCAGTAAAATCAAAGGATATTCTTAGTGCTGCCTTGAATGGAAAGAAGACTTGACAGTTTGGGAGTGATCCAGTACATCTGAAAACAGAAGGAGTCTGGCCACTGTTTTCAGTGTGACTTTGTGAAGGCCACTCTGGGAAGGAGAAAATGATTTTACATCCTAAAATGAGGTCACTTGATGGAAGACAGTATAGTCTTATAACATCTATATAAATTTTGCTGTTCTTATTTAAGCAGCTCTGATTAATACAAATTTCAGTTTTAAAGAGCTTTACCTAAGTGATAGATTTGTGAAGAGACACCTGGACAAAGGAAGTAACAACCCACAAGGCAATGCAGAATAGCATATATATTCTGGGTGAAATACAGCACCAAAGTGAGGGAAAAAAAACAACCCTATGCCTTTCTCTGAAAACAAGATTTCTTATGTGGAAATTAGAGAGAAGAAAAATTGAAAGGATTTAGAATTTGTTTTAAGTTTACAGGTTAGAGCACTAGTTAAAATGTCCTTACATGAAGATATGTGGCAGACCTGACTAACAGGACAAGAGATTATCAGTAATAATTGACACTCCAGGGACCATGGATCTCAGTAATTTCATGGAGACTGCCTTTGGCTTCCCATGTAGAGGGTCCCAGGTGTGTCGTGGTATCAACACAATCTTCAAAATCTAAGT
The DNA here is from genome assembly GCA_013399075.1 of Chloroceryle aenea. Lineage (NCBI taxonomy): Eukaryota > Metazoa > Chordata > Aves > Coraciiformes > Cerylidae > Chloroceryle > Chloroceryle aenea. The sequence continues at coordinate 161,238 of VWZY01010259.1, forward strand.
TCACCAGCTAATTTCACTGTGAATAAAAATGGGAGTCACAAGAACCACAGAGAGAATTCTCTGTGCCCAGAATGCCCTCTGCAAATACTCATTAGCAATTTAACAGAAGAGGAAGTTCATGTAGATCAGATACTGAAAATAATTCCAAAAAGTCACTTAATGTTTTCATTCTTAGTGACTTTCCTTGCATGAATTAAAAGCCATAAGAAGAGTCAGCAGGCATTTAAACGACCCCTTTTTCCAGATCAGCTTGCAGTTTCTGTTACAATAAAAGAGATACCTGTAATACATAGACAGCAGCTAGTTCCCGTCACATATAGAATGTCTCTACACTGCAGCATTCCCTGCATTATGCATTCATGGATATTAATTTATGTAAATATTTGTGTAAAGAGGTACATATTAGTATTTTCTTTTATTGTGCACCTATTTCTGTTTAGCAATAATCTATTGGCTGAATTTCGTAGGTTAAATTCAGTCCTAGAATAACTGAAGTGCAACACTTGAGTTTTATACAGCGGAGTCTTGAGTTGCTTGCCTAGAATTTAATGCCTTTAGTATCAAACATTTGCTTAATCGAGCTGGCATTAATTTGGGAGTGTAAGACAGAAGGTTGTGCTCTAAGAGTTGATGAGGACTACTGAAGCAGAGGTGTTGCAATACCCCGGTGGCCAAAGCACGCATTGCTAGATTGGTATCAGAACAGGGGCTGTCACAGATACCTGCAGAAATATTTCCCCTGGTTCTTTCCTGAGGTCCTGTTCTAGTTTCTCTCCATCCTCTGTTCCCACCCACTGTCAATCCTGACATTCAAGAGCTCTCTTTCTGAACCTCAGTGAGGTCCAGTCCAGGAGCTGTCTAGACCATTAGCACACTGACACCATGTAGTCAACCTGTCAAATGGCTGAGGCAGCTAAAGGAAGGACTTGAACATGTCCCTCTGGCACTCCAGGTTATATTGAGTCATTCTTTGTCACTAGCATTTAGGTGGAATGATAATCAACACTGCAAAAAACGAGTTTCTCAAGGGACCAAGGCTACAGCTCCTTAATAAGGCCAAGACTTGTGTATCTGATGTGCCTAAGGCATCTACTGGGTTAACAAGGACCTCTAAACGTTAGCTTTAGGCATTAACTGACTCTATAAGCCCATGAAGAACAGCCAGGAAACAAATAAGAAAACTAAATTATTATCTGAAAAACACCTACCAACAGAGCAGCACAAATAGGGCCATGGATGATGTACAGCAGATGAGTATCAGAGCTGATCCAACAACTAGAGAAAACAAACAGGAAAAGAAAAAAAAATGCATTATCTGTTGTACTCCTTTTTTCCCCCCCTTAAAAAAAACACAACAATTTTGCAAAGCAAGTTGAGATGCTACTTACTTATCATTATAATATAAACTTCTAGCAACAGCATGGATGCAGGCGGGGATCAGTGGAAAACCTGTGAAGAAAAAAACAATGTTTTCTTCATATATAAATATGGCTACTAAGCAAACTTGCAGCTCTTCTGTATTTTCACCTCATCCACGCTATAAATCTGCAGAGCAAAGTAACAGGGACAAATTCCACTTCTGTTTTCTCACATTTCCTTCCACAGAGTGTATGAAATTTTATTCCCACTGTCTTGTCATGAAATTCATATCAACACAAGAAAGAAAAGGCAAATCAAATTATAACTTTTTAGAATGCAACACATTAACATGGATGTTTTTCAGACTACAATCTGCAATACTGTTACATAGCTAATATTTAAGAGATAACTGTATATGTGAGCATAGCTTTAACAGTAAGATTAAGTGGTGATATGTCCTTATTGATACTCATTGGGTGGTCAGAAAACAAGGTCACCTGCAAAACAAATCTGAAAACAGACTCTGGAAATCAGGCCAAATTCAAAATTTAAAACAAAAGCCAAATTCATATCACATATGAATCGCCTGCGCTTTGTGAACATGCTCTTGTGCATTATCTGAAATGACCAGGTTTGGCTTGTTAGTTTTGATACTGATATTACTTGAGACCTTCAGCTACAGCTATTCTGTGTTTGCTCAGTGAACAATACAGGTCAAATGGAACTGCTGGAAAAATAAATCCTTGGCCATCTCTAACTCAGTTCTGACCCTCCACCCCAGACATGGCGAGACTTCTCTGAAAACAAACATTCATTCCTGAATAAACATCTTCAACGTGAGGAACAATGAATAATTACTTCTTAATGTCTTTTTTATAATAGGAGACTATTTTCTCTATACAAAGGAGGAGTCACTTCCTGATTCCAGAAATGCATAATCTATCTTTTAGCAAAGATAGAGGTACATACAACTTCCTACGCTAATATTCCTAAGCCTGTTAAAACACTACAGACAAAGAAGAAGGGTGTGTCGTTGTTGTTCAAAGCTCCCAGCTCAGAGAAGCAAAGGTACAGCTGTTCAGATTCTCATGAAAAGGGAGGAAGAGATTGCACTGGCCTGAAAATACATAATGAGAAATTGCATACCCCAGCCAAGAAGGTAATACCACATCAAGTGTTGCTTCTCAGCAAAAACAGCCACCACAATGAGAGTATGCAGGTAAATCCCTTCACACAGCATCCAAAAGTAGTTGCAACCCATTAGGTACAGGTAGATGAACTGTGACACTTTGCAACTAACCTGGAGAGAAAGAGCAGAGCACAATATAAATTTTTAAGTTGCAAAAATCTCAGAGATTTATTTGCAAAATGGAAAAAAAAACCCCAACAATCAAACCTGGTTTTCACTACAATTATTTTTTTTTTAATAATATTTTCATGGAATTACAATTTCATACTTTATCATGACAAAGAAGCTGGTAAGTGAGCCTGTATTTTTAGTATTCAGACATGAGGACCTTGGGATCCTCAAGCATGATGGCAGAAAGCTGTAATGATATTTTCCCTTCTTGCAAACATTGCCACAATTGACTGTTCCCATCAATAGGGAATCCTTACGTTATCTGATTGTAACTGCACAAGAAAACATACTTTGATGAGGGTAATCCCCCCTCAGATTTACCAATCACAACATATAAACACTCCAAAGGACATTTATGGTTTTAAAATGCCTACAGTACTTCTTCCCATTTTAATCCTACCAAGCTTAGGGCCAGTTGAAACCTTGCACAGCAGGCTCTGGAAAGAAGCTCTCTTATTTGCATATATTTAGCTTCATCCAAAATATATTCTTTGATTGAAATGTTACATTATAACTCCTCATGAAGACTAAAATGTGAGGTTGTGAAGAAGGAGCAATAGTTAACTTGAAGATTTGGATACAGTAGATCATTTTTTTCCCTCCTTCTGAAGTTGCTGTGTGTTTGATTGATCTATTTCTGGCACTTGGCTTAAAAGAAACCAAAAATCAATACTGTATTACTGTGTTCTGCTGTGTAACTCACTTGATGGTGATTATCAGAGGGTATTTCAAGCCTGTTTTCCAGCACTTTGATGAGCTTTCACACTTAGCCCAGTTTTATCAGGAAATGAAAAAGAGACAAAAATCAGACCTGAACGGACAGCTTCTTTTTTTTTGCCTTTTACTTTTGGGGTGTAAGGGCCAACTTCATCTCCTTTGACAATAAAATTAATAAATATTTTTTTCTCGTTTTAAAGGAATGTAGCAAAGTTAAAGCAATTTTCCCAAATACATATCCATACTTCTTTTGCTGCCCTTCCTTGGCAAATTCAATTGTTATTCACCTATTAGAACCTCACTGACATCATCTAGAACAGGCTACTTCCTTGCAGTTGTTTCAGTGTGACAGTGACTTGTAGCAGTTCAGTATGCTCTGTATTTTACAGGGATTTTACTATTTCAAACCCTCCAATGTGAAACTCCCAACTCATTGTTAGGCATGTTGTACGACACAACATGGATACGTCAGTAATGAACATTTTAGCCTCACTATACACAACATTTCATCAACAATTCATGTCTCATCAATTCTGCGTTGCTCGAGTGTTTTCGCATACAAACCAACACTGCTGCCAAATGTACTTTCACTTACTGGATTAGTTGCAACTAACTCCTGATTGTTGGCAACCGCAGTCAGTGAAATTATTGTTACAACAGAGTTGCAGACAAAAGAGAAAAATAGGTTTTTATGCAGGGTAATCCTTTGGCAACTCAAGCTCCTAGAAAAGAGAAACAAGAACAAATGAATACACCAGGGGACAACTGCGTGTACTTGTGGACAGCTCTGAAATGTTGAAATACTAGAGCTCTTTATTTTATTATGAAGTCTTACATCAACCGTTTCTTCAGCTCCAGTCCAGATTTAATAGAATGATGTGAAAGGTAACACCTTCCTTTAAACACCAAGAGGAGGGCAAAGCTAGTACATTCAGTTCCAATATGTTTACAGTGAAGGACTTGCTTTGCAGTGACTATCTTAAAAAGATTTGAATAGCAATAATATTACACGTTTCAGAAGTTTTATATCTTGTTTTGGTTTGGTTTTTTGTTAGTACCTGAAGAATTCCCCAATTAACTGTTATACTGAGCTAAAGAAGCTGTCCTGCTTTATGTTTCCATTAACTGTTAAGGAGTTTTTAAGGATAATTCTTTTACTCACGTCCTTGTTATTTTTCTTCCTATGCCCTATCACTAAAGAAATTCCCAAAAAAGGAAAATAACACAAATCTTGACTATTGTATATGACCAAGTTATAAATAGTACATGGGATACAATTATAAAATGCAACATATAACTACATATAATTGTATTCTTGTTCAAGATTTACTCTTAATATTGCAATAAAATTAAAGAGAAAAATATCCTTGGCAGGACTTTAAAAAAAAAGAATCCTGTAATATTAAACAAGACTAGAAGTTGAACATAGTCACAGCAAATTGTTGGTAATCTTCCATTCTAGAGAAAGCAGGTCTAACTTAATGTCATGTCAAGAGGCAGGAGTGTTTCTCATTCAAGCTCTTCCAAACAAATTCAGCTTTACAAACAAACACAAAAGAAGACAGAAAGACTGTGTGTATATATAAACAATTCAGATCATTGGGAAATTAAACCTTGACTCTCAAAACTCCCAAGAGCAAGTAACTTCCATTTTGTTACAAAAGCAGATGACCAGTTTACAAAGCTGGGTAAAAAAGATCCTATTAGATTTCAGATCAGGGGTGCACAGCACATAGGAACAAACTGACTCAGAGTCACACAGCACGTCAGCACTGGCAGCCAGGAACACAGCCTGGTTTTGCAGGGTGAACATTGCCCAGAGGAACTTCTCCCATACTCAAAGAGTATGGGAGATAAAGGTTGTCATACTGTGGTCACTCTCAGGAAATGCTCATTGATTGCTTCAGAGAAAGTATCTACTGAAGCCTCTGCTGTTAAGGATCTGTGCTTTGGAATTGCATATACCTGCCTCCATTTAATAGTTGGCAATATGGAGCTCAGGGAATTGACAAAATGAAAAAACTAATGGGAGGAGGAAAATCTACCACTTAGACATGCAACAGCTCTTCACTGTTAGAGAAATCAGAAAGACATTGACAGCAGGGGACAAGTCTAAATTGTCACACAGGAAAAAAGATTTAAAAATGCAGGTTTCTAGCCTTTTCAAACAGCATGCCTGGCAGAAAAGATAGACACTGGTGATTAATTTTTAATTTGGGAGGGCAGGAGGGAGAAGATCTTTATATTTTAATAGAGAAACACAGATATGGAATAGTCACAAAGGCTGGAGGAGTATACTGAAAACTGTTGAGAATGTGGCAAGTGAAACAAGAATCAAAATGATCCCACTAAACACAACAGTCACAAACGACTGGCTCCAGAGGAGACTGCACTTCTCAGCTGCATTCTTAGCACTGACTGTAAGAGTCACAGGCAGCTGGATAAGTTCACAGGTTCAGGTAGGCACAGTGCAACACTACCAATCAGGCACTCACTGCAAGACAAGCCCTGAGACGTTCTAACCCCCATGCCACTAAATATGGGGGAAGGAAACCACTCTAGAAACCAGTGCTGGGATGCAGCATGAAGAATGACCCTAGGTGAACCTCTGTTTGCCAAGTGTTACTTGCCTGAAGAAAAAAAAGAAAAAGTATCCAAAATACAGAACACCGTTTTGGATATTAATTAACTGATATAGTGTAGTCCATCAAGTTTATTAAATATTGGTTTTGCCTTTAGTTTTAGTGCTCCAAATGCATAAAGCTTTAGTTGTTATAATATGCAGGGTTATGTTCTTTGAAAATGTATTTTTACACGAGTTTGTTTTGGTTTTTTTTTCATATATGATTTACGTATGAAAAGAGAGTCAGCATTAGATTCCAGCTAAGGGCTTTGTGTAAACAAGTCCTGAAGAACTCTGGAATTCTGTCTGCTTATTGTTAAGATTCAATGCACAGGCAAGGAAAAGCACGTACAGCTAATGGGGCCATCTCTCAGGGTCATCCAGCAGCTGTTCCTGTTGAATATGCAAACACACCCATCCACACCCACCTCCACCCAGGCATAAAAGGACAGCAAGGATCACCGGACAAGAAACAAGAAAGCAAGACTAATGACATGTAAAAAAGAAGACTGCTTTTGGTAATAAAAGGATTTTTTCCCTAAGCTTCCCCACCCTCCCTCTTTTACCCATTCTATAATCCTTTTTTTCTGACTGTTTTTCTTAATGACATAATATCCTTAATCACTTAATTCTCATAATTATGAACTAAGAACGTTTGAATGACCTACTCCTGGATTAAACCATATGCAGAAAAATAAAAACCAGACCTCCTGCTAAATTGCCTACTTCCTTCCCTATTTTGACTTCTGTATGTCTTGGGCATTAGGAAAAAAATCATTTCTCCAATATTTCTCCAAGAGTTACAATACAAAAGCCCCCAATGTGTTTGAGATCTAATATTTTAAGGTATTCAAATACTTCAAAATCCAGCCAGTGATAACCACATATGCACCTAAAGGGAATTTATCCCTTCAGCTGAAATGAACTTAAAGTGACTTAGGAACCTTCTATTTCTCTATCAATCATCATTCAACTGTTTGCTGACTCTTTTAAGTACAGTGTTGCTGTCCCCTGCGTGTGCTGTCATGCCATTTGATATGATGCTTGATTGACAACTCCTTTATTGCAAGGGGGACTTGTTTGTTCTGTTTGTTTCTTGTTGGGGGCAGGGGCATCTTTCAAATTACAGCTCCTATTTCTCTGAATTAACTGGTGTTTTTTAAAGTTTTCTCTTGTCTTGTTTTTCTCTTTATGAAAACTATACAACTATTTAAAAAAAAATATTTAATATAAACATCTGTATGTTCTAGAGTATCTAACAGAACAAGAAAGCAGAGCCACTGCAAGAAGTTACTTGCATGTGTCATAGGTGAGTTTTCAGAAAGGAAGATCAAGAGTTCCAAGTTTATAACCCATTTTATGCTATTAAACCAAGAACTCCAAACCACTTGGAGAACACACATCACAAACTGGACAAGCATTTCCAATGAGACAATTTTCTGAAGAAAAAACATAATTTCAAATGAAAAGAAACCACAAAAACCCATTTTTATCTCAAAATCCAAATAGTTACTCAAAACCTACATAGTTGTTATTTGAAAAGCTGAAAGTATTTGGAAAAAAAATTAAAAATGAAAATTTTTCCAATGGAGAAATGTACCACCTTTCTAGTCAAACCTGAAGATAAACTAATGGTCAGCAATCCAGCAAATGACATCCAGAAACTATCAACTAACAGAATAACATGACAAATTCAGAAGTACCCACACACAATAGCAAAACCAAAAAATATATTCCACCTGTTAAAGCTATGAATAATTATACAAGCTCCAGCTGATACATAATACATCCTGGTATTAATCTAGATCCTTAAATACCCTTCTGTTACTAAAAATACTCAAGAGGTACTGTACATCCCAAGAGAACAGATTAGAGAGGACTTTCTTTAGCTTCCTTTAAATTTTGTAATTTCCTTTGATATCCCAACATAACCAGAATCTAGAAAATGTGGTTTGTGGGTCTGGATTAATTCCACGGGGTTCTCTGAGCAGAGATGATCCTTGTACCAGAGGGAGAAATAAAAGCCCTGGAGGGTTATACAGACATGACAGTTACAATGGTAGCAAAGCAGAAGTGTCACAGTCTGAGATAAAATTGGCTTGGTTTTCATTTTACAGTACAGAAAAATCATGTTTTACTGTCTCTGAACTTTTAAAAAATATTGTATTGCAAATCTTTTTGTTTCCCCAGAGAATTCTGTGTTAAAGCATTTTTCCTGTCACACTAGATATTCAGTCTGTTAAATTTTTCATGATATTTATAGCAACAGTATAGCCCTTTTTTATGCAAATCCAAGCTTCTTAGAAGGACTCAGAGCCATTTCCTATATTTATTTTGTGGAGGGAAGGTGAATTTGGAAATGGTAAGCATTGATTTTACAGGTCATATGCAAATAAAATTATTAAAAACAACAAATGTTTCGGTTTCTCCTCATGAAAAGGAAGTCAGAAAAAGCTGAAAATTCATCTTGAATACTGGATTTCACAAAAGGAGGCTACCAAGTCAAAATACTCTGGTTTGCTGGGGATTTGTGGAAATGTCCCACAACTTAGGAAAATACTGTGCATCTAAATTGGAAATACTATACTCATCCAGATGTAACTAAAAAGTGTAATTTTTAGTCAGGTATTTGCTACCTCTACCTAATCCAAGTCCAGAGCATGAGAAGGGCATAACCTGTATTGTTCCAATTCCTCCAGCAGCTCTTAGCCTTACTTTCATTCCAGTTTCTCATATTTTGTGGCTATCTACTTGGGAACATTATTGTACCTACCTTATGGCATCAGTATTTTGCTCTTTAGTTTGGCTGATGCTTGGCATATCCACAGTGTAACTTATTAAAAAAAACACAAAACAAACCACAAACCCAAAGCAAACAAGCAAAAAATTTCCAGTTTTCCCATTTCCTATTTTCAATACATTCTACAGTTTTTGGTTTGCAGAGTTGGGATTTTAGGTTTCTGAGAAAAGACACCTAAAATTTTATTACACCGTAATACTCAGTACCAAAACAATATATTGATTTTCTCCACCTTTTTGCAACCACTGATATTTGGAAAAGGACTTTAAATATACTTACTTAAAATAAAAGAATATGCCAAGAGAAATCAGAAGTGATGCAATTGAAAGACCATGTCCAATGATGGCCAGGTAATACAAATTCAGAGCAGTCTGCAACACAAGAACAAAACCAAACACCTGTGATGCACACAGAACTGTTGTTGATAAAACACACACTTGTACATCTCTTCTGCATATAAAATGAATAAATCTGAGTAGATAGAAAAGGTAGAAATGAGGAACTAGTAATTAGTAATATTTAGAATATATACAACATGTAGCATTAATTCCTTGAATTAATAAAACCCTTGCTTTCAGTCACAGAACCTGCCTCACACAATTTTTCTTGTTGCATTAAATATAAGATTATGAATTCTGCACATATGGAAATTAAAAATTTGAGGGTGAACCTTATACTATCAGAATAATGCATAAGTATCTGGAGTCTATAGAAAAAAATAGAGCACACATACAAACACTTAGGTACTCCAATGTGTATGTATCCTCTGAATTTATTCTTCCAATTTAAAATAGTCTATCTGCAATTTCCTTTAGATATTGCTTATGAAATAATAGAAAAAGATTCCAGGGAAAGCTTTAAGAAGCTTTAAGTTAGAAGAGAGAAAGATACCTCTTTGTACATGCTAGATTTTTTTAAATTATCACTATTTTTAAAAGTGAGGTAACTTAAAAACAAACACAATATGCAGTTTTACCCATTATATCCTCACATCACAGAGTATCTCAGAAAGAGGGCATTTGGAAGCTTACCAGTCTATAAAAATACTATATATACATATGCACACAGTGGTATGAGTGTGCATAGAGTCTACTCTGGATATGTAGAAGACAACTCTCTCAAAGCATTTTTGACACCTGGCCTGAGATAATTCTGAATGCTTGCAAAATTTCCCTTAAATAAACTGGAAGTGCACGCTTTTCATTCATGTGAGAGGCTTAATATCTCAGAACCTTAGCTAGCAAATGCCATTTTGGGAGCCAGGACACAAAACATACACAGGAAAAAGACCAAAAGGAAAACCAAACTTCTCATAATTTACTTCCCTTTGGCCTCCAAAAGTCCCGTGCCACTCAATTACAGCTTGCCTACATTTTTCTAAAAAAGAAAAGATTAGATCTGCTTTTCACAGTGGGGAAAACCAGAAAACAAACAAAAAACGAAAGCAAAACCAACCAAAAAACCCAAACCAAACACATCTGAACTCTACTTAAAGCTGCCTTAAAGATGTATTAATCCCAAGTACAACTCTGTCGCTCTGGGTTAACTGGATAAGCCCCTGCACTTGGCACACCTTCCAGGGATGTGCAGACCTCCTGCAGTTCAGCTGAACGTGGAGCCTGCTTCAAAATTACAGAGCAAAACATAAAGGTTTCTGCTCTTATAAAGCATTCACTTTTCTTATTAGTAGATGACCTAAACAAGTACGAGGACCTACACATTTCATAAACAAAAATATTATCTTATTATTCAAGTGGTTGAAATCAGCTGTAAAGGACAAAGCAGGTGGGTTGGGGTTTTTTGAGCCTCTTTTGCACAGTTCAACCTTTTTATTCAACACGCTGCTGCCTTCTTGCATTTGGATGTTGTAGTTTCTTGGCACTGCTAAAATGCATTCATTCCTTTCCTACCTTCACTTTTTCATGTGTATAGATATTACACTGGGTATAGTTTGTCCACGTTCTGTTGCTTTCCGGGTGTCTAAACCAATTCCCACTTGGATCACAGATCTTTGTAACTTTTTCTACAAAGTAGATGGAAAGAAACACAAAAAATTAAAACACAACAGTCAGCACTAAAGTTCTATTTCCAGATGCCTGGTATTTAATGAAGAAAGATTGGCAAACAATGACAGCATTATTAATATGACTAGAGAGACATTGCTTGTTACTATGAATTCTGAGAAACTGGAGACCATTGTTTTTGATTGGCAAGGGCAACTGATGAAGTGTTTCTTCTTGAGAAAACAAATAGGTTTCCCTCCTCCAATCCAGTAAGTATCAAAATATATCAAACAAACTATTAAAAAAACTACTAGATCAAGTGACAAGAATATTTGAATGGCTTGTTTAGCATCCAAGATCTAAAATGAAGTCTGACATACTGCCACTGTAAATTAGGATTGGACAGGCAGGAAAACATCAACAAACTGCTCAAGAACCAAACTGAAAAATTTCTAGGACCACGTAATGAGTTCTATCATGAAATAGAAAGAGGTATGAAAGGATCCTGGGAAATACCAAATGCAGCAGAGCAGAAAGAGAGAAGAGTGGAAGTCTGTGACATTTTCCACATGCTCACAGATGCCAAGTTTAGCTGACAGAAACAGGAAAAGATTCACTTGTAGGAGAAACTCTTGCCAACTTCAACTGCTAAATTGAGATAAAAGAATCAATCATATCTCTGCTTGTCTATCAGAGAAAAAAGCTGGTCTCTAAGAGAAAAAAAAAAGTGATCTAACTTCAATTTCTATTTCCTAATCTACACAATGCCTCAAGCATATCTTTCAGAAAAGAAAACTAGTAACTTACCAGTTTACTATGTGATAAAGGGAAAATGCAAATAACAGGCTTGAAATTCTGGAGCTTTAGTGACTTGGATGGGGCAAACAGGAGGCATCAAGCACCCAAAAACTTTTTTTTTTTTTTTTAAGAAGCAGAAGCCTCTACACACCTACCTGATGGGTTGAAATCCTGAAAGTAGTCAGGACAGCGCTGTACTGACACAGTTCCGGCAGCAACATCGCTCCAGCACAACCAGCCATCCCACGTCCTGTTGCAATAAGGGCCTACAAACAAGCAGAGACCTGATAATAAAATACCAACCCTTCTTTCATAATTGCCTTTCAAAAGAAGATGTAAGATTGCAGGAGGTAAGCTCCTCACTTGCAGCAATGAGAAAAAAAAAGAAAATAGAAACCTAAGACTTGGCAGTAGTTAATTAAAACTCCACTTAATGGAATAGTTCCTTATATGTATATTTCTTCAAATACATTTTAAAATCCATCATCATTCACCTTTAAACAGTCTACAACTACAAATTACAAACCTCAGATCTACAGCACGGTAGGCAAAAAAAAAACCAAACTAAATCAATTCAGACCAAATGCTGCACATTAACAGAGAGACTTAAGCTTGAAAATAATATTTTACTGAATTTATTTACATTTTGGATTTATACCATGTGTTTATTAGTTCACTGGAATCAGGGTGGCCTTTTAGAAGCCATCAGAAAGCCTGTCTGGGAGGCAGTCACAGCTCCTCTGCTTCAGGCAGAGCTGAGCCTGCGTCGGTCATTGTGGGCAGACACTTCTCCAAGTGCTCCAGGGAAAGGGAATCCACAGTGTCCCTCAAGAGTCTGTTTCAACGCTTCATTGCACTCAGACAAATTCTAACATCTAAAATAAACCTCTCTTGGGTTTTATAAATAAATCCTTTCCCAAATGGCATGCAGAATGACCGACCCTCTCTACAAGGTTGAAGATGTTTTTAGTATCTTCCTTCAGCTTTCTTTTTAAGACACAATAATGCTCACATCTCAAAGGCTGCATTTTTCAAACATCGTGCAATTCTTCCTCTTCTTATCTGAAGATTTTCCAATTTGTCCAGACCCTTCTGAAGCTGTGATGCCCTGGGCTGGACATAAACTTACACTGTCATACACATATCCATTTCTGACTTCCAGACATCCAGTTCCTCCAAGGAATCATTTCAGAAGAGAAAAATAACCTCATTGTAAAAGAAAGCAATTACCTCTTATTGCCTCAAAAGCCATTCCATGTTTCCAGAAGTTATAAAGTCAGAAACAGTGAATATAATCACAGAATTACTGAGGTTAGCTCTGAATGAGTTAGCAGAAAAAACATGAATGACCGTGGCACAACCCTGAGAGCAGGGAAGCTCTGTGCATCCAGATACTTTCAATTCTTAAAGAAGTGTAGGCAGATGCAACAAGTGAGACAGAGGTACTGTAAAAGCATGAAATGAAATAAAGCAGTAAGATTAATTAGTCACCCTACTTTAACCTGGATATCCACTTAAACTAACATTTGATTGTAGAAGAAGTGGTGCTATGGGCAGGTAATATAACATATTACTTTATCTTCATGAATCCCAAAGTGACATTTCTAAAAAATTGTACAAATACAGTTACAGCCTGAAAAATGATTGCTACTTAGACAAGAAATGAATATAATTAAAGGATGCTGAATTACCATAATGTTGACCATTTGCCTTTGTAAAACCTTGTAAGAAAAGAATCTCTACCTTCTTTCCTGTGAATAGGATCTTGCATAATTTTCTGGTAGCATTCATACTGTGCTGTCATGATTTTATTCCGTGTAACACTCAGTTGAATGAAGTCCTCTGTCATATTCTGATGCCCTTCGGATGGTATAGCAGTGGCAAAAAACTAAGAGGAAAAAGACATTTTTTTAGCAAGTCATGTACAAACTGCAATATAAACTTCTTAAACTTCAATCTTCTTAAATATTATCATTTGAATATTATAAATATTATTTTACAGAAGGAAAATGGTCTTCAGATCTTACTACTGGCAATACCATTTTGTGGTTTTCTGGTTAATTTAGCAATCATTCTTTCTACTGAATCTTGACAAGTATCTCCTGAATGAATGTGGGGGAGTAACTATCTCCAGGATTTGTAAATAATGGTGGAAAAACACATAGAAAGCACTGAGACAGTCAGTCCAATAAAATATATTAAAGTTATAGTAGTCTAAAAGGCTCTTGAATCAGGCCAAAAATGATCCTTTATGAAAAGACACTTTCCATACACTGTATGCACTGAAGCTTTAGGCTTTTTTTAGAGCCATTTGGTTTCTTTACAGTCTTCTGAGCCATAAAGTCAACCCTTGAAATACAAGAAGGTATTCAGAAGACATGACATCCACTTTTACAGTTATTAAAAATCATTTTAAAACCAAACCTTACGAAAGTGGATCTTGATCAAAACTGAAACCTTTTAAGGGCATTTTTAAAAGAAGTTAAATATTTTACAGGAAGCTACTAAACTTCCTGGAAAACCAAAGCTGCAGATTGAAATACTGCACCACTGTCATACGAGGGGAGAAGTGAAAAGTTCCAAGGATGTCATCTGAAACTGAGTTAGATGACGACTCCACCATTCCTGGGGTCTGCAGTGTACTGCTTATGTACCACCCCTCAATGTTACTGTAGAGTTCCCTGCTAGCAAAGGCTATGGTGTGTTCAGCGAAGGTAAATGCTGTTTCTGTTCCTTTATCACACAAATTAAAAGGAGAACGGAAGGCAGATAAAGATCCTGCTGTGAGGAACTACATTTGAGCTGAAGATTAATTGTTTCTGCATTTCCACATTTCTGTGGTGTTCTGTACACACTTGTTAAAACTGGAAGTGATTAAAACAATTCTTAAGACTGACCAGAGTAAGCGATAAGAACAGCAGCAAAAATGGGATCCCGTTTCTTGTCATTTTTACGTCGGGTGCAGTGAGTTTTATACTGTAGTTGAATTAATTCCAACTGCAATGTAAAAAAAACAAGAAGAAAATTAGTGAGTCATGAAAGCCAAAACTGACAAAAGACTTTATATTTTCTTTCTGAATTAAAACAAATCAATGGAGGTCTCCTCAGTTTTCATTCATACATTAGTGTTGCCCTGCAATATACATGGAGATGTACAATATGATGTGGAAAAAAAAAAATTCAGTCCAACAGTAGTGAATTCTAGCACCAGGATTTTTCCTGCACTGCTGCTTCCATTGCCTCAACTAACACCAATTCTCTAGAGTGTACACCTCAGCCAGGTAGCTGGCATCAGCTCTAACAGGTACGTAGCAATTAGCCCTGAGATATGAGCTGACTCACTGACATCTCTGCCTTTGGGCAACCATAGCAAACTGCAGGTTGGTTTCTTCTAGGGTAGACTTAGACTTTCAAACACACACATAAACAATTTTTCCCTATTCTCTTCATAGCTGCTGATTTTTGCTTCTGCCATTTCTGGACAAACTGATCTAGTAAGCAGTCATCCTGAAGTTACAACTTTGCAAGGATGACAGTGGCAATGCAGGAATTAATTGTGAGCTGTGAAGTAGTTTCTGTATCTGTAGTAGTAAACTAGTTACTTCATCTGTAGTTTGAAGTAAAACAGAACAATGCAACTATTATCACCTTACAGTGCAGGCTATTCTTGCTATTGATTCTTGAAGTGTAAAATTAACTTAAAACAGAATGTACAAAATTATCTATTAAGAACCTAGACCATCTATTAAGCATAACACTGTTATAACAACTCAGTCAAAAGGAAGGGAAATATGTTAAGAGATTTCCCATGCAATATTTCACTCTGTCTGGAAGTATCCTGAGAAGATCACAAAGTTGATCCTGGAATTGAAACAAGAGCTTCTCTTCAATGGTAGCAGAAGACCTCTCCACATTTAGAGTTAGTTATTACAACTAAACCACCTTTCAAAATCTCATTATTTTGCTGTACTAGCATTGATGACACTGTTATCAGTCAAAATAAAGGAGACCATGTCTGAATGAGTTTAGCTCCCTTGTACAGATTAATTCACTACAAACAGTACACTGCTACTTAAGATACAAACCTCCTGTACCCTAAAGGTCCCTCACATACCTAGCTCAAAGATCCCACTGCTACCAAATCCAGAAGGCTGTTGAGAGCCAAGTACCTACACACAAACCTGCCTCCTGACCCAAGCCATGTTCTCCCTTGGATCACACTTGATCCTGTCTTTGCAAGTTTTTCTTATCCATCAGTCACACACTACAAGAGACTGCTGGATGACCAAGAACTGAGAAAATTTTTTTTTAAAAAGCCCATCCTTTTAAAAAAGCTCTTGAATCACTAAAAGCAAGCACTCTACATCTACTATTTATACTGAGTCCTCTTAGCACTACTATAGTACAATAAACAGCATTTTGTAAAATATACTGATTACAAAATATGAAATCTCTGCTGTTTATTATACAGCTTGATGCATAAATACAAGAATTGTGTTGTAAACTCAGTTACTGTTGTGCCTGTTTAACCCAGGCTAGAACTGTAATCTTCACTCTATTTTTACCACTGCCATGCAATCCTCTAACTCTGATTGCTGAAAATTGCACAGGTAATTCAGCAAGACACTGAAATTCAAATATGCGTTCTGAAGGCTCTTAAAACTCTAGCAGGAAGACCAATTAGCATACATGAAATATATTCTTAGTTTGAGCTAATACTTCTTTGGAAAATCCACATGTGATGAGAACTACAGTGAATAGACAATTGTAAAACCCACTACCTGTTAGCTAAAGAAAAATCTAAATATCTGTATGTATTGATTAAAAATTGACTGAAAACTAAATACAAATGGAGATACCTAAATTAGGGAAGACATAATGCATGACAACTGATAATCTCTCTCTCCAAAGTATGCCAAAGCACATCTGCACAGGGTTAAAACCCATAAATGATGTGCATAGGACAAGCAAAGAAAATGATCAAGTAGAACACAGCAACCACAGTTTAGTGCATGTTTTTCTATGTATGTATACAAGAGTTCAGAATAATTTTCTCTAGAATAGTTCCAAAATTCCTTATGCTAAAACAAATGTTGGATGGCAAGTTTAATATCAAATACTGCACTCACTTAGCCCTGCTTATTTTTATTTATCAAAAGATATGATATCATACAAAGAAAGGCAGAATTTATCCACTTGGGTTCACAGTTCTCAGTTCTTTAATGGTCCAAATCTTTTGATATCTAGTATTCTGTAGACATTTCCTATCAACTATTCCAGTATCCACTGCTAAATTATTAATTCTTCCCAGGAGATAAAGGTTAAGCCAAGTCTATAATTCACTCTATGCTTTCCACTCATTTTTCACACTATTTAACTACAAACCACTTAAATAGAGAGAAAAATATCCTTGTCCTATGCATCACTACTTTTGGACTTAATTACAAAATGCAGGATCAAGGTCATTCAGATGCCTATTTGGACTTCAGGAAAGCATTTCTTGCATCACTACATGGGTTAATTCACTCAACATTTATTCCATTTGGTTTGGACAAGAACTTTCACAGGAAAATGAAAAGCATTCTCAAGAATGGACAGCAACATGGTCCATTGATTGAGGTAGCAAGTCAGTACTGCAACGAAAGTTAGGCTGTTTCTACTAATCCTCTGGTCTGGTGAGATGCAAAACAAATATAATTCTCAGCAAGTTCTCTCCTTCTCAGGGCTGAGAGGTATTACATGCACAAGGAAAATAAATTAATACTAAATGGGACCCATTCTCAGGCTTCTTGAAATAATAATGTTTCTCAAGTTGTCCTTCTGCTATTAAACATCTTTGACAAGTCTACTGTGTGGAAGAGAGGACACGTGTATTAGCCTGAGTGGATTTCATGTTAGCTTGAGGGCAAAGGTGGTGGAAGCTCAGACAGAACCCCCAGGCTCCACTCTGTGACAGCGAGCAGCTGAACAAAAGCCAGCAGGACCATGATTTACACTGTGAGTACTGAATGAAACTAAGTCAGTGGACACAGAACTGCAACTAGGAGCATTCCTCTAGCTTAAGTATTTTCCCAGTGAAGGGAATGTCTATGGGAAGGGAACATCAAGTTGCAACAGCAAATCAGATCTTCAAAAGCTCAGTTTTATTTTTAGTGCATGTTGTGTTGAAGACTGGGTTAACTTTAAAAGATAAAAATTGGAACAGCCTGTTTTTCCTCTTTACTGCAGTCTCTGTTACCCAAATTAATGATACTCCAAAGGCCCATATCGTGTTTGTCACTGATAGCAGTGACATCTACTGCAGAAGGAATTCAAAAGGAACTGTGAGCTGAACTTAGCCAAAACAGTCACTGATACAGCTTTAACAGATGTTCACGTTTCTCTTCCTCCTGCTTTCTCTACAGAGCCATCCTGTCTCATCAGCTGTTTCTACTTTTAACCTTTTCCCGTACTCTCAGGAATAAATGTCATCCTTGCTGGGCTCCAGACACTTCACATTTCAATGATATAGCCAAAGGGTTAAAAAAAGGAGTCAGTAGGAAAAATCAGTTTTTGAACTTCAATCACCTGACCACATTTAGTACAAAAGAAAAACCACAGACAGCTTCTACCTTAAGCAGTTGCCCTTAAGTCTGACTCTAGCTCAGAATGAACCTCTGTAGGAGTGGGATAGGAGGAAGAGTCTACTTATGTCCTTGCACGTACATTAATGCACATGCACAAACATTTTTCACTAATTGGTAGTCTTTTATTTATCCAGGAAAAAAAAACAACCATCAAAACCAAAAACAAACAACCCCTCAAATGTTTTCAGCATAAATTACATATCCTGCAGCATGCTATAATCTTACAACACTAAAGCTGAACATGTGCAATATATCTGTATAGCCTTCCTCTCTGACTGAAAACAGGAATCAGCGTGGCTGTTTTCTTGACAACCACCACCATCCCCACATATACCCCCCTACCCCCACTGCATTCTATCACTTCCTGATTTGGTTTTGTTGCAATATCTCCCAGAAATAGCTACACACACTATTTTTTTTTTCTGGTTCTTTTTAGAGGGAGGCATACAACTCAAAAGTATTTAAAACCCCAGGCAATGTTTGGTTGTTTCAGCCCAAGGTACAGGCAAAATCAACAAGTAGGAAAATGCCCAAGCCTTGCATCTGGGAAAGAACAACCCCATGTGCCAGTATAGACTGGGGACTGACCTGCTGGAAAGCAGCGCAGGGGAAATGGGACCTGGGGGTCCTGGTGGACAGCAGGATGACCATGAGCCAGCAATGTGCCCCTGTGGCCAGGAAGGCCAATGACATCCTGGGGTGTATTAGAAGGGGGCTGGTCAGTAGGTCAAGAGAGGTTCTTCTCTCCCTCTACTCTGCACTGGTGAGGCCACATCTGGAATACTGCATCCAGTTCTGGGCTCTGAGTTCAAGAAGGACAGAGAACTGCTGGAAAGAGTACAGCACAGAGCCACAAAAATGAGTGGAACAGCTCCCTGATGAAGAAAGGCTGAGGAAGCTGGGTCTCTTTAGCTTGGAGAAAAGAATCTCCTCTTCAGGAGACTCATTAATGTTTATAAATATGTAAAGGGTGAGTGTTAGGGGGATGGAGCCAGGCTCTTCTCAGTGACATCCAATGATAGCACAAGGGGCAGTGGGTACAAGCTGGAACGTAGGATGTTCTATGTAAACATAAGGAGAAACTTTTTCACAGTGGGGGTGATGGAGCACTAGAACAGACTGCCCAGGTAGGTTGTGGAGTCTCCTTCTCTGGAGACATTCAAAACCTGCCTGAATGTGTTCCTGTGTGACCTGCTCTAGGTGATCCTGCTCTGGCAGGGGGGTTGGACTGGATGACCTTTTGAGGTCCCATCCAACCCCTAACATTCTGTGATTATTAAAAAAGCCCCAATGAAACATCCCTCCATCTATGTTTTGTTCCAGGACTTTTTCCTAAGGAGCAGTTGTGGCACAATGGCATTTACTCTCTTCCTGAGGATTAAAATAAATGAAGAAGAAAGAGTGGCATATCTCAGTTGTACTGTTCTATTATTTTATAACAACTTGATCATATATTAGTATGAGAAGGTACATTAGTATGAGAAAGTGCTCACTGTTTCTTCCTTGGACCCCAGACTAGGCACATCTCAAGGTCTCAGGCGTATTGCAAGTAGAAAATGAGTTCTAGTTCACAAAGATGTTTCACTTATTTTATTCTCTCTATTAGCATGCAGATTTTCTGGGAGTATGTTTTTGCATCACTCTAGTTGCTTGCCAGAGGCCTTGCAGAGATCACAGAACCATGTGTACACAGATTGAATTACTCCTGTGTACTTTTCCCCATTAATAGCTTTTGGCTACCATACAGCTAAATTTTGCCTCTTGCACCCAAAAGAAATTACCAGCAGAAATTAACAACACTCTTGGCCAGTCCTAATAATACCCCAAATCATAAGACACCTCTCATAGAGTGACAGTGGTGACAGTGTTTTCTGGGGAGGAGGGAACCCTCACTGTTTTGTAACACCTTTCTTATTCTTTTCAGTTCACGGGATTGGGTGACATTGTAAATTATCCTGAGAAGTAGCACACAATTGAAAACCAAACAAACCAACCAACCAACAACCTGAAAAAAACGTGACAAAATCCTCTGAATGAAGGTTTGGAGGAGGAAACATCCACAAGGCTCTTCCCTTGGAATATTCTGCAATTTTTGCACGAGGGCAACTTTACCCTCTGCACATGCAGACTGCAGAGCTAAGATGTTTTTTGTGTCTTTGTTCATCACAATAATTTTGGCTCTTTAAAACAGGATTTCTTTAAAACAGGTAAGAATATCTCCTCCTTATTTTTACATAGGCTGGTCCTCCCACCACTGTGCTTACAGTGTTTTTCCTATGAGGACTCTATACCTCCTCCTCAAATATGATGAGCTTTCTAATGACTTAAAACCAAATGAAACCAGCAGTAGCAAATGCTGCGATTGCATGTGGAAGATAAGCAAAGACTCTAAAATTACAATTATAGCTACAATTCAGCAAAATATTTAACCGCGCTAAATAAATGCATCATACGAGTGTTAAAAATATCAAATCAAAGTAAAATTATTTAGGATAAGTAAGAGACAGAATACTTCACATTTCCAAAATACTTTCACAGTGTTTTCCTGGTTAGACTATTTTCTGCCTAACGTACTGATTATTTTGTC
This sequence comes from Chloroceryle aenea, assembly GCA_013399075.1. Lineage (NCBI taxonomy): Eukaryota > Metazoa > Chordata > Aves > Coraciiformes > Cerylidae > Chloroceryle > Chloroceryle aenea. The sequence continues at coordinate 182,111 of VWZY01010259.1, forward strand.
TTGTAAACAGAAAATTTTCTCAGAATCTGATAGCGCAATACAGTAGAACTTTCTTAGTTCTAACCTAAAATGAGAGAGCAGGAGCTGGCAGCTAACATAAAACCACCTTTACTGCATAAATCAGTTCCCTAGTAACACAATTCTTCACATACTTTATCAAAATACAAAAAACTCGGGATAATATTTCCCCCATTACTGACATTTTTTAAATGATGGTATTTTTTACACTTATACAGTGATGCTGACACCCAAAATGCTTCCCTCTTGAGGAACTAATTGTTAAATGAAGACAGCAGGTTCTGGCAAAGCAAACTTTACTGTCAGACTGACACTGCTTTTTCTCAGAGATGCATTTGTGATTTCCAACAGTTTACAGTTATTAACGCCTCCAGATTTTTCACTGAAAATCTATTTGACTATCATACTGTAAGCACTTGTTATGCTTTACAAGCTTAATCCTCTTCACCCCATAGCCCTAATGCAAACTCTACCTTGATACCCAAAATCCATCAACATAGCTACACAGGTTGTTAGGCATAACCCACTGAGTTGAGTTCAATGGTCTGTAAGCCATGGCATTTAAATTCTGTAGCACTCATTCAAGCAGAAAGAAAATTAGAAGGAAGGCTGCTCAGCAAAGTTATCTGTGAAAATGCTGAAGTGACCACTATCAAACATGCTATAAAAGATTATTAACAGAAATTAAGATGACAGCAGAATCATGAATGATTAAATTCCAGTAACCGATAGATAAAGATGATTTAGTGCTGGTTCTTCTCTTTTTTTACTCATATTAATTTCCTGCTATACTAAGTTAAAAATGTACTTAAAAACACATTCAGCAAACTTCCCTGAAATTTCTCTTCCTCCAAAGCGACTGCTATGGTCTGGCAAGGATCTTCCAACTAACATGTTATTTTAAATGTAAAGGGATTGCTCATGACATTCTCTGTTTCCATGGATTTCATGCTATGAAAAAGTTAGAGAGCTCTCACATTGTTATTAGGTATATTTTAATGCCTCATTTGACAATCTTTATTCCTCTTGTTCAACAACAACCAAAAACCCCTATCAATAACTGAAAGTGGAGCAAGGTATCCACAGACATATGCAGCAAAACTTCATGAGCCAAACCCCCAAAATCATAGCAACTTGTTACTGATGTGACATCAAACCCACGTACGTAATACAGCAAAGTATCACAGGTATGCCACTGGAGGTACTGAATCTTCCTGCTTGAGCCCAAATTCTGTTGCTTCATTTCATATGGATATTAAAAACAAGGAATGCCTTCAGATTTTAGGAGAATGGTGTGGGGCAAGCCCGTAAATAAGAGAAGACATTGCCTTCTTTGCTATGATGGTGAGGGAGAGAACAGAGGACCCCAGCCACAAGCCTCAGTTTAGAGAAAGAAAAAATGTTTCCCATCTTGCTTTCCTCAGCATGCACCTGCTGATACAAATAACAGAAGTGTACCCTGGGGTGGAGGAACAAACAAAAAAAACCCAGGGAGTATAGTTATCTAGATAGAATTCTATATGGATGACAATCTTAGTCATGTGGTCTAGTTTTAGGTAGTCCTCTGAGGAGCAGGGAGTTGGCTGTGGTCCATATGGGTCCCTTTCAGTGTGAGATATTCTGATTCTTTGATGTATATCAAAAACAGGGTATACTCCTCTAAAGATTTCTCCACCTCCAAGCAAAATTATTACCCTTCTGAATGAAAACAATGGCAGCATAAATTTATAAATTCATCAAAGAAACCTTAACACTTTCATAATAACCCTTGCTCAGATATCTTAAGGCTTTTATTTCCCCAGACACTGCTGCTTAAATGCTTCAGAGAGTGAACTGCTGCTCTGTGTATCCCTTTCAGTCAGTGTTTTTATTTGACTCTGTTTGATCCTGTTTACCAAGTAATGACCCAAAAGAGATCCAAAGGTTTCTTTGTGAAAATGTTTACAGCATGAAGTAATTTTCTCAACTGGCTGAGTTTTAAAAAGTTTTTTCTTATTTCTTCATTGACGTGTGCTAATTTTACAAGAATGGCATTTCCACAGTTCAAAGACTTTCCTTGGGGTCAGAACAAAGCAATAGGAATAGGAGAATGGGTTAACCAAAATGGATAGAGACTTCTGGTTTGTTCAGAGCTTACCACTCAGGCGTTTTCCCCACTGGCCCCAGCCCAGTTCAGCGTATTCTATGACACTCACAGGTTTTGCATCATTTTCTCCTAGATTCACTTTTAGAAATGAGAATATTTACACACAAATATACACAAACATTCTCTCATTCAGTATTGTGGGGGTTTTAAGTTTTACTAATTTTGGTTTTAAATCATATTTTCATTTTTAGGTGAACCATGCCACACTAGCAATTCGGAGCAGGATGGGGAAGGAGCAGGTGGCCAGGAAAGGGAGCTGCTCATGCCAGCATAAACAGAGTCCTGCTGCAGCCACTGCATCAAAACCCGTGTCCTAATTTTGGGTTCACTATTGGTCAATGACTTGAGTAGAACTGATGAACCAAATATAGATATGGAAATTTCTCCATGGAAATGTCAGACGCAATACAATCTTCTGATTTTGTGTTTAATTTCTTTCTTTCATTTTCTTTAAAAAAAACAAAAACAAAACAACATATTACAAAGAACTAAAATATCCCCAAAGCAGTTTTCTTTTCACTGGCAGTAATTTCCATCTGGCTGAGAATGAAATTTCAGATGGGAAGTTCATGCCAAATATCAACATCTTCTCTCATGAGATATTTCTGATGCATTTATTAATAAAAAAAAAAAGTTCAGGTAAATTTAAGGCAGCTGTAGAAAAATTCAGCTTGATATACCTATTCAAAACAAAATAAACTGCTAGCTACTTCAAAGCCTTTACCAGGTCAGCCTAAGTCACTACAGTTCAGAATATTTCCTCTTAAACCTAAAATTTCACATGCCAGAAGTCAAAAGTGCAGGGTCTGGAATATTTCACCCTTGGAATATTGGACAATAGACATTATACTGTGCTAAATTATGAAAACTACTAATCTGTCCTGTTGCAAAAGCCAAGAACGAGCAGCAGCCAAAACCAGCCTTTTGAATTCTAGTGTTCTGAAGCTTGTCTCCTTTGCTGTTAATTAGCTACAGATATTTCCCATCTTTCCTATGTTTCTTCATCTGTTTTATTCCCCAAATGGTATTTTAGCAGCAAATGTTTCAATAGTGGGCTCAAACAGAGTGTGGTAGCTATAAAGGACTTTGTGAGACTCAAGAAAGTTAAACATCAGAAGTAGTTAAAATTAATCTCAAGAGTATGGAAAGAAATGACATACTCTATATTTTTTAAAGCCTATAGCTGCACACCAGTATATGCACATCTTCTTGAGACCCACAGAGACACAGGGCTTCACTTCCAAGGGCCCATGCTCAGTACAGTGAAGACCAACAGAGTCTTGTAAATAACTTATAAAAAGTGAAAAAGTGAAAAGCAGAAAAGAATGGATGCACATACTCAAAGGAGGCGTTGAAACCACAACAGGATCAAAGCTTTCATCTTTGCGTTTATAACCTGAGCTTTCTTTTTATACATAGCTCTTCTTCTCACAAACTAACTGTAGAAATCATCTCAAGGTAGCCATAAAATGGTAGAGTGACAAAAGTTTTTCTACCCTCTACCTGCATGCACTTCAAGGGAAGACATGCACTAAGATATTGCTACAGCCAATGATATTTTACATTATTTTCATTTCTTTGTCAGATAATCTGAGTTAACATCAGTGTTGACAAACTGAAGAAAATACCACCCACCAACATTTTAAAGTCTTCTAAAGGGGAATTCCCTTCAGCTTCACACATACCCTATCACACCCATGGGAACGTTAACAGAACCAGAACTGTGACACAGACTGAAGCACCCAGGAGCGAAGAAACAATTTGGTAGAGTTGCTAGAGTCAGTTTAAAAATTAATTACAGGATCATAGAAACTAATCAATCAGTTTAAAAAAAAGAGAAATGAGATTCTTTGAACAAGAAGCAAACTACAAGTGACAACACCAATCTCTCTTGCAGCATTTACCCTACGCATTCCTTATACTGGTTTGAAAGTACACGTGGAGATCACAAAACAACTGGCACCAGTATAAACATGAGAGTCTCAAAACGTTTGTTGTGTTACATACAGTCCCTCAAAAGGCACCGATGACAGTTTGGGCAGCTAAAGCCATATTCAACCAGCTACAACAAATTTATGTGGTGATCTTTATCAATTATCTTTGACAATGTGCATTTACTTTTAAAAGAATACTTTCTCTTTCACATGAGGACTGGGTTTTAGTCTGAATGAGTATCTAAGTACAAATCTTTAGCACTAACTGAAATAAAACATGTATGTATCTTTTATGAAACATCACTTAGGTAAAATTTCTTCCAGCTGAAATTGTATACATCAGTCCTTACCTGAAAGTAGAAAACTAATCCTTTTCAAAGTTGTCCATCAGTTCACAGAACTGCAGCATGGTAGGGGTTGGAAGGGACCTCTGGGGATCATCTAGTCCAACCCGCCCTGATAAAAGTAGGTTTGCATAGGCCAGGTTGCACAGGAACATGTCCAGGAAGGTTCTGAAAGTCTCCAATTGTCTCTTGCAAAAGTCTGTTTTGGTTGGTTGGTTGTTTTTTTTTGAAATACCAAAGATTAACAACTGCTGAAAACTGAACAGGCCCCATTCTAACTGGCAATATATTTCAGTTGACATCCTATTACACTTTCATGCTGTTAATAGAAAAGTGATTCTGTGCCATTGACAAATTATACTTGAAGACTTGATGCTGCTGGGAAAGATGCTAGAAGTTTGAAATAGCAAAAGCAGTTGGTGGGTCATCTAACAATTTAGCTGGCATGCTGTCTCTAAGCCACACACATACTTGATGGCCAAGCACCGCACTGTTTCACATCCTCTGAACGAGAACTGCAAGGGTGGCCACTGCTAGGATTTCAGTATTATTGCATAATTGCATTGCTTATTACAGTCTTCCTACAGCTCATTCCATCTGTTTCTCATAGCTGTAGAGTAACACTGCAGCAGAATGAAACCTACCACTGCACATTATCACATAAAATCCTCTGCTCTTTGTGAAGCGGAGATTTTTACAGACAGTGCCAGCTGCAATCTGTAGGAAGCAGTGTGAATGTTTCCATGAATTCAGTTAAAGATCATATGCTCAGGGTGTGGCCGTGGGAAAGACTAGTGTATCTTACACACAGTCCCTAAAGTCCAATTAGTATTCCTTTAATTACAAACAGACTTTTCCATATCCTTTTGCAGTATTCCACCCTAACTTACCTGAATGCAAACCAAAATAAAATCTTAACTATGAACATGAAAATTCTGACAGAAATCAGACACAAAAGACACTGCCTTGATAAGCACCAAGTCTCACTTGGATAATGTACTTCAAGAAGATTAAATATTACATACCAATTGTAATAAAACATTACAAGCCCTACAGCTACAGCAGAGGAATGAGAATCAAGCACAGCTATTCTGGTCATAACTCATGGATAAATGTTTATATGACATTTATACATTTAAGCACACTATCTCAAAATGGTTTGAAAGTACACGTGGAGATCACAAAACAACTGGCACCAGTAATAATGTAATGTAATAATGTAATAATAATGCAGAAACATGTAATGGAAAATCTCACTTAAATCTTGTCAAAATTGCAAGCAACTGAAAATTCCCATTGAAAGCAGGGAAAATATTAGATGGCTTTAATATAGGTGTTCACATTTGCTACACACTCATATCCTGCATTTATTTTCCTGCATAAAACAAACAAACAAAACAAAACAAAATTCTCATACTGATTCCACACTCCACCCTGGCTGAAACAAAATGCATGGAATTTGATAGGACACTTTGATAAGGATAATGTCAACCAAAATTAAGTTACAAGATACTCAACTGAGCTTGTAATTCTACATACCAGTTCCAGCCATTGGACTGCCAGTGTCTCAGATACAACTGCAGCACTCATACCACTCATACTCACTAGCTTTGCTGACTCTAGTAACAAAGCTTGGACACCAAACTGTCAGGCATTACTTACCTTTGACTGAGGTAATAAAAATCACTATGAAAAAATAATGTCTGCATGCAATTTTTTTTTATCCTTTCCCATGCCTTTTAACTTAATAATGCCTTTTAACTTAATAAAACACCTTAAAAAGCTCATGCATTTTATTCAGAGAGTCTGGACTTGCACCCCTCAGCCGTTACTCTCACAAAGCTGTATCTGTGTATCCTGTTCCACAGAGCATGCAAAACTTCAAATTCATCTTGCTGAGAAATTTTGTTCACAGCTGCTTGCTTGGCAGCGATTTGGTTGAGGGGGGAGGGAGGAGGGGAGAGAATTTTCCAAGCGATGGGGAAAAACAGTACAAAACTTTCATCATCAATGGCCTTGACATTGCTGGAGCCAGCGGAAACATCACCCAACTGATTCCATGTGAGAGAACCATTCAGAAACAAACAAACAAAAAATCTCCTGCATTTATTTCTATTGTAGCTTATGCCAAGCTTCCCTTGGTGAAATCCAGATTTCTCCTGCATTGGCTTCCTCCTGCTGTTGATAGAGCAGGATATTTGCTGAAACACAGCAGGTAATGCAAGTGATACTCCAGATTCATAAGCATATATGCTGGAGAGAGAACTCTGTTTTCTTCTGGGCTGGAAGAACACCTATAATTTCTATTTTTTTCCAAAGGAGTATCAAGTGCTTTATTGGTGAGATATATAACTGGAACAAGGGCAGACATAAATTTTTTAATTGGATACAAGGCTTGCTGGCAAATTAATTCTGTAACAGATACATCTCTTCCTGACATTTTAAGTAATTTTACAGGAATAAAAATTCTTGGCTATTGCTACAGGTCTTTACCACACAAAGAATAGGTGACATTTCATGAGCTAACTTCTCATTGTCCTAATATCTCCAGGTTTCCCAAATGAAATAAAAATTCACAGGAATAAAACCTGGTTGGCCTCCTACCTACACAGTAAATACATTTTTCCTCTTTTTGAGGAAGGGAAAACAACTACTGCACTAGCATATTTTATAATTGCTCAGTGATGAGGACAGTACATAAAAAAACATTTAGAAAACTTAAAAAATTTTAAAAACCCAACACACACAAAAAAGACCCCACAAAACAAACAAACAAAAAATCCCAAAACAAAACAAAACAAAAAACCACAATTCTTCCTAATACCCAGTCTAAACCTCCCCTGGTGCAACTTCAGGCCATTTCTTCTATTCCTGTCATTGTTTACTTGAGAGAAGAGGCCACACACACTTCACTACAACCCCCTTTCAGGCAGTTGTAGGGAGCAATAGGGTCTCCCCTCAGCCATCTCTTCTCCAGACTTAAACAATCCCAATACCCTCAGCCTCTTTTCACAGGACTTGTTCTCCAGACTCTTCACCAGCTTGATTGCCCTTCTCTGAACTCGCTCCAGCAACTCAAAGTCTTTCTTGTGTTGAGGGGCCCAGAACCACACAGAGTGCTCAAGGTGAGGCATCACCAGTGCCCAGTGAAGGGGCACGATCACCTCCCTGCTCCTGCTGGTCACACCATTTCTGATCCAGACCGTTGGCCTTCTTGGCCACCTGGGCACACTGCTGGCTCATGTTCAGCTGGTGTCCATCAGCACCCCCAGGTCCTTTTCTGCTGGGCAGCTTTTCAGACACTGCCTGAAGCCTGTAGTGTTGCCTGGTGGTGTTGTGACCGAATGCAGGACCCAGCAAATCATCTTTATTGCTTGCTTTCTTTTGCAACATCCCAAACTTCTTCAAACTTGACTGCACTGATAAACAGCTGTTGTACATCACTCCAAAACAAGTGGCATTTTAATGATGGCATTAATTATTCTGAATATCATATAAACATTTTATCAGCTAGGAATCAAAGTACTTTTGCTTTGTCTAAACNTTCCTGTCATTGTTTACTTGAGAGAAGAGGCCACACACACTTCACTACAACCCCCTTTCAGGCAGTTGTAGGGAGCAATAGGGTCTCCCCTCAGCCATCTCTTCTCCAGACTTAAACAATCCCAATACCCTCAGCCNAAAACATAAAATGGATTAGATACAGACTACGGTCAGAAGGGACACTGACAGCTTCAGCTGTATTTGGTTTGTCCTATTCTAAAAGACATGATCTCCCAGATTTTAATTCAGTCAGATATTGAGATATTAGTAAGCATCCTTTGCAAATACCAGACTAAGTAAATTCATTCCACTGTTGTTGGGAACTAATTTCTCAGCCATTATCGATCATCAGGCTGTCTCATTACACCACTTTACAAAGCTGGGGAGAAAGAAAACAAAACCAAAACTTAGATTAGTGCTCTTAAGAACTTTAAGTCTGAAGTGGTCATCACCCAGAGATCTGAACTCTGAACTCTACTTGGCTGGTCATCTCTGAGGGTCAGACATTACAAGGAGGATGACCCTAAAACATCTGTTGAAAATCAGACTACCAAACTGGTGGGAAATTCAGACTAATCCAACTGTGGGAGCCAAATGAGCTACTGAAACTATACAGTGCTACTAAATGTAGAATCATGGTACTATGAAGAAACTGGGTCACTTCTAAAATCAACAAATTTAAAAAAAACAACCAACCAACCAAACCTGCAATGTCATTTTTTCTTCAAAGTCCCAGAAAAGCACCAAGAAAGAACATAAAGGGAATATGAGAGTAAGATAATTAAAAACACTGATCCTGAATCAAAGAGCTGAGAGGCAGTGGTATCTTCAGAAAAGGTTTTGTGAAAGAACCCTTAAGCAATGTCTGTGAAAGACACATCTATTGTGAAAGGTATTTAAGCCAGCTTAATGTCTGACAGACAGTCCTGAGAATTTAACTGTCTTTCAACCGCTAGTACAGATACAATGTTCATTCTCTGTAGGAAAGAATAACAGTGAGAAGTGTAGTGCTTACAATCAGCCTACTTTGATTCACAGTTTTTGAGAGGCTTACAAAAACCTGCAGGTAAATTTGAAAATGAAACCTCTGATGTGTATGAGAATAAAAAAAAATAAAATAATTTAAGTGATTTGCCCATCACCTCATTGCACGTCGTGTCACATCTGAGATTTAAATATCCACTCTGAATTTAGCAATGGGTTTACCATTCATTTCTGCAGGGATTGCCATCAAAGGGACTGCAAAAGAGAGTAAAAGTCCTTGGGCTAACGAAGAGAAAACCCAAACAAATGAAAAGTCAGGAAAATATAACCAAATATTTCTGATAATTATCAGTCATTTATTTTCTACACCAGTCTTTCCTTTGTAACTGTTCTTACCTGCCTAGAAGATGGGAGGACGCAGACCACAAATCTGTTCTCAGGCTACACTCTGGACATTCATGTCTGTGGTACTGCTAGCAATGCTTCAGATGTGGGGTTTTCCCACAAGAAACTCCCAGTGTTGAGAGCTGAGTGAGCCATCTACCTTAGTATTTTCTTAGTACCTAGGAAACATGAAGTAGGCTCTTCCCATCTAGTGAAGCAAAGGTACAATCATTACCTAAAGTGACCCATCTGTATCCCTTTCTAATCTCTTGCTACCCATTGCAAGCACTCAGCCTACAGATGGAATTGCATATAGCAGCATTGTCATCATTGTGGATGTCAGTTTTATGCAGCTACTGTAATAATGACTTACAGTATGTGCCTCAGTAACCAAACAAATAAACCTTCCCTTGCAGTTTTCAACTGATAACTCAGGACTAGTTACTCTGTAGTAAAGTGTAATGAATCACTATGCTATGTTCCACTTCAATAATGGTCACCTGCAATATACAGGTATTAATAAGGTGACTTAGACATCTGATTTTAACAATCTGGCAATCAGTCACGTTGACTTTCACCATCCCTTCATTTCTTTCTTAAAGCCCTAAGAGGAACTAGCAATCTATTCCTGGACACATAATTGCAAAGGAATCACAGCTGCTAAAGAAGCCATGGTGACTGGTGAGAATCCTGAATGCACCTCTACAGCATCCCAGACAAAATAAAAGCACCTGAAATACATCAGGTTTGAAATACTTCTTGACTTTGCAAGTGATCACCTGGTGACAGCAGCCAAACTCATTGTCTCATTATTATTATCATCATAATTTATACAATCCTAGTGCCAGAATGAACTATAGTGAATAAGTAGTCTGACCTGTTTAAACATGTTTTGACCTGTTTAAACATGGGGATCTTATTAATGTCTATAAATATCTGAAAGGTGGGTGTCAGATAGAAGGGGCCAATCTCTTTTCTGTAGTGCCCAGCAATAGGACAAGGAACAATGGGTATAAACTCGAGCACAGAGGGTTCCACCTCCACATGAGGTGATAATTATAATTACAGAATATCAGTTTTCAAAAGCTGCAGACACAAGTTTTGAGTATTTAGATTTAAGCACTCTCACAGACTAACAGTGATTTTGAACGACTCTACAGTTCTTTTAGCTGGGGAAATTTATTGAAAGGGTCGCTATACACCAGGGATTTCTCAAATCTCTGCACTCAAAATGAAACAATAGAACTGAAAGGGTGTTAATTTCAGAGGCTGGTTATAGCTTTAAGTACCAGCACCATTAACAATTTTACTGTCCAGAAAATACCCTGGGGACATTCACAACACATGCTGGTGCAGTGGAAATAGACTTGCCTGGGTAATGGTGATCATCCTTTTGTTTTTAATTGAACTTTTACGATAGCAAAAGGTGAACACATATGAATATTGTGGAAAGTGAAAAAACATTTGAAATAAACGCACTGTCTCTCAGTTTGATTCTTTTACAGACTGCAAGTAGCATAATCAATCCCTAGTATTAACTCCTTTTGTATCACGGTTGCAATCTGCAAACACATGGAACAAGCATCCTGCATCTTGCCAATGCTACTCCTCACATGTACAGGCAATGAGAGAGATCAAGACCAAAGACTAAGTTCACTTGCCCACACAGAGACTCCTAGTGCCCCTTCAGCTGCCCTGAGGCCATAAAAGCCACTTGTTAAATTTGGCCCCATTGTCCCTGGGGCATTCTGTATGGAGCCATCCGGGCTGGGTGGGCTTCCCAGACAGTAGCAGATGCTTGTGTACTGGGTCATCACATCCCACCTCAAATATGTAACACTATAAATCCTTCCTCTATTAATGACTTCCCTCTGAAGTGCTTAGCTGAAGGAGCAGAAAGAAAGAAATGAAGAAATCCACTAAAAAAACCCCACACTGAAATAAATACAGAAATGAAATTAAAAAAAAAAAAAAAAAGATAAAAGTTGATGGAGAATAAAAACTGCATAGCATGTCTATGGTTTGGGATCCCAACAGTTTCACTGAAGTCACCAAGTCATGACATGCCCAATGCAGAATCAAACTCAAAACCAAAGGTTTTTTTAAAAGACTGGACCACCTCCAAAGACTGCAAAGAAAGAGCAAACCGGTAAGTAATATTTTCAGAGAAAAAAAATTCAGAAGAGCACTACAAAAAATTTGGGTGAGCTCCCAACAAAGAGCTGAAACAATGTTGTGGCATGGTTGCTAGAACCCAGAAGACGGCTGGAGGAACGTTGCAAATGCAACTTGTGCAGTTTTCCAGTCACTAGGGCAGATGAGTACTGTAGGCTGTGTTTAATTTGTCCTGTTTACACAGGAATTTTTCATACAATGTATACCAGAAACATGGAAAAATGCAGAAATACAGAGTCATTTTTGCAGGAAACAGCTCCTCCCAGAGTTTAAGTGACCAAAGATTCAAATGATCTTGAAGTACAGAAAGGAGGTGGAGAAAAGAGTGGCATCCTTTCACAACAAAGATTATTTTTACTTAAGTATCGTTATCTGTTGAGCTTAGACATTTCTGTGACTGTAACTGACACTGCTGGGCTTTGCCAAACAGTCCTAAAAATGGCAGCTATGAAGGTATGATCTTAGAAAAGCAGTACAGCAGCACCCTTCTCCACTTCCCAAAAGAGCTCAGAAGAAACATATCTTTGTGGAGACAATATCTGATGAAGATACCAATATTCAAGGAGACACTTTGCTGAAATAAGACCCAGCTGTATCTAGATAGTCACCTGAATGATTTTTAGGTTCTCTCAAATGAAGCATTTTCACCACCTAAGAGCTGAAAGGACCAAACAGATCTAGCACTGAAGGAAAAAAAAAAAAAAGGCATCCGCATTGCTGTATTAGGTCTAAGTTTTGATCAAGGTCTCTTCCATGGACCTTTGGTGACTGTTCAGCTGGAAATTAAGGGCCCAAGAGATTTTTTTGAAAGCAGTAAGGGATATCCTGAGTCCCAGCCAGCAGCCTAACAATACAGCCTCCAACAGCCAAAACTGTGAATTGTGTTATGAACATCACACATTACCGTAATGTGTGCTGATGAGCCTTCAAATAAGTGTACTTTAACTATTCACATTGTTTTGTTTATGAAAGATACTACACTAATAATAGGTTTGTATACTATAAAAATCAAACTATGATTTTCAATTACTTTTCTTTTATCAGTATATTCATTCAGGTAGTCAGATTTGAAAGCTACACTCTGTAATCCTAATGTATTTCTTGGGAACAGTAGGTTAGGCTGTGAAAAGTCTGTTCTACACTTCACTTTCATATCATTTGCAATTTACATCTGACCAACACAATGTGGAATACTCTTTATGATAACCTGGTTTAGGCTGCAAGGCAAACCCAAAAGAAATCCAAAACCAAACCAAACTTAAAAACCCCACCTGGTTTATACTGAATTCTCACTGAAACCCTGTATATCACCACTCTTTTCTACCATAAAGCAGCTGAAGTGAATTTCTCTAAGCAACATCCCTTCTCTCCTGCAGGACTGTGACATAGGTGGAGCCCATCACTGTGGGATTGTATTAGCTTCTTGGCAGAAGTTGTTATGACGTACTTGCTGCTACATCCTAAGGTTTGTTAGCATTCCTTGTCCTAGCTGCATATACCACATCCCACAGGGATAACTAAGGAATTACTGCAGAAAGATACTATCTGAGCTAGTTTGCAGAATTTTCTTCTTCAGAGCTGTGCTTTTTGCAGCATTAGCCACATTTATGTGCAAGGGATGCAGTGCTTCAGTAACTTTCATTGTTATTTGCACATAATTTTTTGTTCGTGCTAAAAACCATGGAAGCAAGAAAGCAGAACTGCTTAAGTAATAAAATTCTACAATTTCTAAAGGTATGTCTTAACACTCTTAACACAATTTATCCCTCATGCAACTGTTAAAGAGCTATGAGCTGTTTAGAACTATGAAAATCTGTAAACCCTGTCATTTTTTGGTACATCCAACAGTTAATTTGGATTGGGGTCTTGTGATTTAACTGCAGAAACAGACTTGTTGAAACAACTACAAACACGAGCCTTCACACATTTATCATTCTCCCTGTGCTACTTCTGTCCCCGCAGCTTGATTAGACATTGGGAATCGACTGCTCAATGTCATTTCTTTAGTGTTACTCCTCTTAAGTACCTCTGTGGCTCATCAGCTCTCTCAGCCCAGGAAAAGCCTGGGTGTGATCATGACTTTGCCCTGAAAACCTTTTTATTGCAGGACTGTGATTATATTTCTTTTACCCTTCTGCATCGGCCCTTACACCAGCACCAGAGAAAAGAGTCACACGTAGCTACCATCTTGAGGGGGTCAGAAATTATTACAATGCAGAATGCTTCATCAAGCCAGTCTCATGTTGATTTAGGAAGAAGCAAGATTAGAGAAGCTAGCAAGTACCGATCCTGTCCTCAATAATGCTAGATGCTCAAATAGTCTTTGTACACACGTTTCATTGCCATTCTTGGAGAACTGAAGTTGTTGTCTTAACAAGCATACTGCCTGGCTGGCAAACCTGAGTCCTATCCCTGGGACAAGTACCACTGATGACCAGGTAAGCTTTAGAAAGTTAAGGAGCTGCTGTTGACCAAGGCTTTAAACAAAACACAAGCACGCCTTCCCTTCCTTGCTAATTCTAGGAGGAGAAGGAAGTCAACACAAATAACAGCTGATAATTATAAAAAAAAACTATTTTGCTTTATATAGCCCAGCATATAGCTTGCATAAACAGCAAGGATTGTTCATTCAACTGCCTTCAGTCACTGGCTTTTTAAAATCTGGCTAGTATTACACTGTCTTTGTTAGCTGAATTTGTAGTTAAGGATACATGATTTTCAGCATAGTAGGTAGCTCCCAAAACCATTCAAGGAGAAATTATTGTTTCTTTATGCAAAGCACCACAAAAATAAATGAAGTTTCTTAAGCTGACACATACTTCTTTTTTGTTTCAGGAAGCACACTGAACAGGTTAGAGACAGAAGTCAGAAGAAGGATATTAAAGCTCACTGGCCTAGTTCTGATTCAGAATGGAAAATCCTCTGTTTTGAGTGTAAAGGTTATACCTGTGAACATTAACTACTCTAAAACAAATGAAAAGCATGAGTTGAACTACAAAAATATAATATCCCCGTGATATTCCGATCTCTGAAAATAACATGTCACTGCTAGCAAATCAAAACCATCTGTTTCCACAACATTAATTGGTCTTATGAGCAATTTGTTGTGGAGCCAAGCTTTTAAAAACTTAAGGAAGAAAAAAAATCAGCTTGACTGGAGAGAAGGTGGGAAAAAGAAAGCTCAGTCCTAGCATGTGTAAACAAACTTGCACATTTTCTGGAGACTTGGGAGTGTTCATCAGTGTTACAACGTTTCTCAAGCTGCCCCCATAGTTTCAAGGTATAAATACCCACAGTATATATAACCCATCAGCACTTGGAAACTGATGAAACCATAACATTTCTGGTCCTTGTGTTATACAAGCTACCTGACAGCCACTTGAAATATGTAAAAAGTTAAGCTGCTCTACTCAGGTGCAATGTCCAGGTGCCTATTCACAAATTAAGGGCAAAGAAAAACAAAACCAAGTTTATCAGTGAATATAGGCTGATAAACTAGAGAACAGGCTATTAACAGCAAGTCCTCTCTGACCTGACTTATTTTGAAGGCACATGGTTTCTCTTACGCTGTTTTTACTGCAGCAGATCTGCACATTAAGTGGATGGAGAAATTCTGTACAAAATTATACTAGGTGGGGTGGGAGGTTGCTGGGGCTGAAGCCCAAAGACTGGGAGCTGATGGACAAATTCAGTTCATCAGATAAATAACAGCATAGTTGGATAACCTGTGTTGCCTTCTGTATGTTTAATCTTCTTCCAAGCACAAGAGAGCCCCCCATATGAACAGAGTGCACACAGGCATAATAATTTATCTAATAAGTACAATTTTGAAACAAAGCTCATTAATGTTTGCTGAACTGACAGCGATATGAAAATGCTAGCACAGGTCTGCTCAGTACAATAAACACCAACAGTCTACAAAAGCTTATTTCCCCATCCTTATTCATAGGCAATATATTCTCCTAAGAGTCTCACCTAATAGAGGAATCTTATGAACATTATTCCTATATACAAATATCTCCTCAGGGCAGCTGAAGTTGTATGTAGGTACTAGAGAAGTACATTTTCCCCAGGAAAATAAAAGCAACTAAATATTGATAAACACTAGAAGAGCACCCTGATACATTCTGCAGTCACAAATTGTGTTGACCAATATTTTTTCCCCATCACATTCATCACATAAATAGTTTTTCCTCCTAAAAGGCAAAAATTAATTTAAGCTTACGTGATCATCAAACTGTATTTTAAGACAATATGGATGCTAATGTCATAAATAAAATTTAAAGCAGCTGTATCTTATAAGTTTACATATTACAGAATCAAGGAACCATAAGGAGGAGTCACCACTGCATAATATATAACTGTCCATATAGGTCATGTACGTTCAATGTGTTTCTCTGGTATCACTGAAAGATGAGAAACGGTTTCAGTGAGCTCAGTCCTACATCCCTGAAAAACAAACAAACAAACAAAACAAAACAAACAACAACAACCCCCCCCCCCCCACACACACAAAAAACCTAAACAAACAAAAAACAACCAACCAAACAGCACAGCACTAGCTGCTTGGCAGGACTCTGCTAGAATGATACCACGGTCTCTGAGCACTCTTCTTGAAGCCATGTAATTAATTACTGATGAAAACTAACACAGCCACAGCACTGACAACTGCATCAGCTATATTGTCTAGTGAACAGTTTGCTCACAGTGTCCACTGCTTTCATACAGAGCTTTTCCATAATTATTTTTTGCATGTGTTGCACATTTAGAGTAATATTTGAGCAAAGTAGTCAACTGTGTCTAAAACTATGAAACATTTACATTTGGCAAGGATGTGTTAGCAAGGAGATTTTGATATAGCAATAGCAAGCAAACTCATTATTGAATCTACCTGAAACTAAGCACAGAAAAAAACAGTTTCTTAAATAACATCCACCTACCAACTTGGGTTAATCTTCAGTAATATAATCTTCTGCAGAGAGTGTGATCAGTAATAAAGTCTCCCTGTTCCTCACCGATGTGCAATATGGTACAGCCTTAATTTTAGGGAAGACACATGAGGAATCTGATTTCATTTGAATCATTTAACCCTTTTCTAGTTTTGACAAAAGTATTTGTTGGTGTTATTTAAAACAAACACCTGACAGGAGTCACAGCTTTATTCACTTTGTCACCAAATGGTTTTCTAATAAAGATCAAGGATTTTGCTCTTTCTTGAGCGCTGTGTTGTTCACTCACAGGATTTCTGCAGCCTACAGATATGGCTGGCAAATCAAACAGGATGTTTCAAAGGTTATCTTCCTTACACAAAACAAGGAAAATAGTTAATTCACTGAAAGTCTGTGAAAAGGGATCTTCTACTGGTAATGATGATAACATGCTTGCTTCATTTTGGAGGAAAAAACCCAAACCCAAAGCTCTGATTTTGTGTTAGT
This sequence comes from Chloroceryle aenea, assembly GCA_013399075.1. Lineage (NCBI taxonomy): Eukaryota > Metazoa > Chordata > Aves > Coraciiformes > Cerylidae > Chloroceryle > Chloroceryle aenea. The sequence continues at coordinate 199,074 of VWZY01010259.1, forward strand.
CATCCCTTAACGCTGGCTACGAAATAGAGGCAGTCACATTCCTGCAAACGATCACATAACTGGATTTCCACAGATATATCTTGCCAGATCCAATTTAGAAACAAGTCTTCTGATAAAAGATGCTCTCATGCAATGAGGATAAAGGCTGTCAAAAGGTGTACTGGGGGAAGAAGGTTTCTGGATCAACCACCTTTTGTATAACAAACCGGATAGGTTTGTTGAGCAAGGATTACTCCGTGCTTCATGTTACCACAACATATACTCCCAAGTTATATGTGGAAAACACAGTAAGTTATTCTAGAGGGTTACAGAGCAGCAGGAATCCTCCTAAACATTTGGGGATACAGACAGGGTTGGAAAGGCAGCAGTGCAAGACTCTCAGGGCACAGAAGAAGAAATGAAGATACACTTGATTGGTCCACAGAGATCGTGCTAGATGAAAAGAGAGTTGATAGGATCAGATAGAACACAATGGAAATGAAAAAGAAAATAATTAGACTTCAATCTTTTTTTCTGTCATTTTTAACTAGAAAACAAGGTCTAGATACTGACAAATTCACAGGAGCAGCACTGTTTTCTCTTTGAAAGGCAAGGTTCTACAACAGTTGGGCAGGAAAGGCAGCTGAATCTCTTCAAGCAGACAACAGTTGCTCAATAACTTGGTGACCTTCCTGTTAAGCCCAAATGGCCACAAACACACAGAATCCATAGGAGCTGTTACATCTTCAAACACTGGAAGTTGTTAACCAAGTGCCAATGTCAGGAAACAACTGTCTGCCTGTGAAAAGCTTAGTTCACCCCTCTCTATGGGGAACTGGAACAAATTCACTTTCTACTGGAGTAGGGCTACAGTCTTTCTTGAGAGAGTCATGAGAAAGCTTTTCAGCAATCAGTTGCAGGTTACCTCACTGGAAACCCAACAGAAACAATTGGTAACCACATTTGTGGTCCCTTTTCTGGCATGACATACACCCAAGAAGCCTAGTGCTCTTTCAAATGGCCACCCTCTAAGAACTCCCAGCTGATTTAAGAAATCATCACACGTAATCCTTTTGACATGTTCAATTCTCTAAGCAGTTAAGTGTTTGCTTTTAAAAGTTACAAAGGGATTCTAGAAATCCACATGTATTTCTTGGAGCTTTTTCAGTTCAAACAACTGCTCGCATACATGCACTTAAGATCCTGTGGTGTTTCAGGAGGAACACACTGACTATTGTGCTCTAGTTAACATGACAGAAATGTTGCTGATTGGCATCAATTTGTTGCTTTATTTTTACATTAAGCAGCACACACTCCCAGGACCAACCAATATATTAATATTCTTTGTTAAATGGATACGAGTAACACTGGCATGGTAAATAATTACTGAGCAGCCTCTATGTCTCACCTTTCAAAAGGAATACTGGTATGAACCCAGTGGACAAAAGACATTTTCTCCAACAAACACTTTCTCTTCAATATTTTCTTGGTGGTCATTAGCTTTTTTTCCCTCACTTTGAATTGTTCTGGCTGGTTTTGCAAACCCTTGGCCTTATTTTGTCTTCTGCATAGCATCTATATAGTTTCACTAAGTATGTGGAACTGTGTAAGGATGCTACTTGTGACTCCAAGGATTTTGCAGGATTGAAGACATGGAAGCCAAATGTAGTCAGAGAGCTATAGAAAACCAGTTGGTCTCTAACTCTTTCAATGAGCCATTTGTCATAATGGACAAAAGCTGTACAGTTTGGAAAAGCTTTTGATAAGCAGCTAATTCAAAACTCATCTACTGACACTTCGTGTCAGTTACTAGGTTTCATATTCTGCAAGAACCAGCCTCACCCGTGTATTGCAGTAGTGTCTGACTCCCCTTGTCCTTGTGTGCAAAAGAAGGCAGCACTGAGACATGCTGTAGGATATTCAGCTGCCAGACTTCCCCCTCACAGTTCTGCTAACCTCAGTACTGACCTACAGTAACCTCAGTTTTCCATTTGTTAGACACTATTACACAAATATAGCCCAGTACTCCAAATCAGGCTGTGTTTATTCCAAGAACACAAACAAGATCATGTTCACATCTAAGAAACTGATGTGTCTTGATTAAAGACTGAGACATTTTCATACAATGCTGAAAACATGTGCAGTGTTCATCAGTATCCTGAATCCCTGTGACTTGGTTTCTAGCCTATTCTGTTAATCCCCGAGTCCCAACTCCAAATTCACGTCTTCCCAAATTTGACTGAATCCTCTTGCTTGAGCTCCTTATTTTACATTGGCTGGAAACCTTCTTAAATGTTTGTAGCTCTGCCCATTAGTGGGTATCCTTCAGCTAGAGAGCTGTTAATTTAATCACACATTAAGGAAACAGTCTACAGTTGCTTCAAAAGCTCACTAGGTGCTATTTCTTCACCTTTTACATCAAGCTGACCCTTTGGATTCCAAGTGTTGGAAATCATGAAAAAATTACCCAGTGTGTCAAAAAGCAAAACTGAGGATAAGCTGTTTTCTTTTCAAATTTCAAAAGCAAAATATTTTTCTTGTAAATGATCTACCTAGACTTTCAACATCATAAGATTCCACGATTTCATTTTGCTAAGTACACTTGACTGAGGTTGATAATGAAAAATGTCCTGGCTCTTTTCTCATTACTAATGATTATAAATAAACCATGAATACTTACAAAGTATATAAACTTATTATAAATATTGAAGAGTAGCTTCCCACAGAGCTATTAGCTATTTCATAAAACTTTGTTAGAAAAGAGGCAGTTTGTAGCCTTATAACATTCATAAAGGGTGCTGACAAATCAAGCAAGCTTGTGAATATCAAGCTTGTTCATAACGAGATTGCACGAGAAAATACACTGTAATGACCCTGTCTTGAACATCCTGTCATAGCCCATTGTTCCTCTCTATTACTCTCATTCAGCATTTTTTTTAATAGCGGATGCATGGCAGCAAAGGAACCAATGTAACGTGGGATCACACGTGCACAAATCATGCCACATAACAGAGGTGAGAAAAAGACCCTGACACACTGAGAGAAGTTTTGAGTGGGCTATTAACTGGGTGTGGAGCCTTACAAAACAGCCCCAACATTTGAGTAAGACAAATAAAATATTTACCTATAAATGTCTGGAGGATTTGTAAGCCTTGGGAAGACAGAAGCATCATTTTAGCTATTATGGGTGACAAATAACAGGAATGAGAATGAAAAGGAGAATCATAGGTTTAAATTCTGAAGGATCGTGGAGTCTTATTACCAGTACATTTAAAGTTTGCACAGTAGCAGAAACAGAAAGAATCCTTCCCCCAAACAGACGAAGAAGAGATGTGGTAATAAGCATCCTCCATGTGTGACAACTGTATGTTTCACCTTCACTCTGTATGAGATATGATGAGCTAAGTCATCACTGCAGTTACTGGCATCTTAACTAGATCATGTACTGAAACTTGGCATCTGCTTTTGTTGCCAAATTAAAATCCTGAATAGACAATTAATTTAGCAGCCCTACTGTGAATGCACATCATACACGTAACTCCAAACAGAGATCTCTCACCATCTACAAGAATCTTTCAGTTTATCCAAGTGGCTACGTATGTAAATAAATGGCTTTTGACTTACCACAATATACCCAACTCGGCTTTGTCTCTGCAATGCAAGGGGCATGCTAAAGGCAACACCATTCCATTTACTGATTTGTTCGCAATTTACTTTCCTATGGAAACTCTATTTTGAAGTTCAGACTTTTTTCTTTGTGCATTTGTCATTACTTCCATCATTTTATCTTCCTTACTTCCGTGCTACCAGACGTAATTGGTTTACTGTTACTTAGTGCTCAAGAAAGGAGCTGGACAATTGTCCTGTGTGAAAGCTGTATATGTTTAAAGATATAAAAGCTTGGAAATCCAGGAAACACAGAGCCAAAGAAATATATATAAAAAAATAAAAATAAAAATCAAGTAACACAGAATAACATGAAAAAAATAACACGATAATGAACAATTAACATAAAAATAAAACCTCTGTATTAAAAAGGCCCACATTCCTACATGGTATGATGCTATTTCTGAACACTCAGATTTGGCAAATGTGCACTCCCTGAGGAAGCTGAGTTATCACAGATAACTGTCTATCATGCTGGTCTGACTCGGTCAGATGAAATATATTTCAGCAGCACCTTTTCTCCCCTTGCCTAATCTCAATGCAGTTGGCCCCTAAAATCTGCTTTGAATCTGGGTTCTTTTGGTGCTGACTTCACCCTAAGTGTATACACTTAATCTACATACTCTACAGATGGTAGCGTACATTGACGTGCTCTGGTGCCCCAGTGCCCCGGCAGAGGCAGCACAAGTATTTTGCCATCCTTCCAACAAACCTGAATTACTGCCATGTCCTTCACTGGGCTGTAATGTGACTCTAGGAAAAGCTTAGCATGTCAGCAGACTATTTTATCTCGGTAGCTCTAAATAAAAAGTGTCCAGTTAAACTACATTGGCTGAATTCTACCCCTGGATTACATGCATAGTTTTTAGAAGAGAGATCTTCTCTAGAGAAGAAACTCTACTTGTACAATCTCTTCTGAAATAACTGAAAGAAAATAAAACAACCAACCAAACAAACCAAACAAACACACAAACCCCCAAAATACCGAAGCACAATATCTACCCTGGCAGTTCATGCTAAAAGGTTAAAAACATCTGAATGATGTTTTTCTACCTAGTTTCCTAGGAAGCCTGAAAATGCTGAGATAGCACATCCAGCACGCAGGGTGGGAGGACGCAAGGCTGTGGTAAAACCATGCTGTGACTTCCGTAATCGATCTACGAATGACACTGTTAAGATGTGAAGACTCTCAAATCACCTCCTTCAGTCAGAAATGAAGCATTTCTAGTATGACAAGCTAGACAGATATTTAAATGATGTAAATGAATGACCAGTAATGTACTCCAGACAAAACTGTTGGCAGTTCTGTTTACATTTACAAACATTTACAACAACAACCTTCCATTTACAACCACAATCTTCCATTTACAACCACAATCTTCCATTTACAACCACTGCTCTTGTTTTATATAAAATCTACATTACGATAGCAAAGAGAAATGAACAAATTTTCTATTTCTACTTTGCTCACTGGTGTGTCATTTGCGTCAGTCTTAGTTACACTTAATATCATAACATGCAGAAAATTACAGAAGGAATTTCACCTTCAGATCTCCCTTAATGAGACCTGATGGAGTACAAGATTGCCCAGCTCTCTGGGGCAAGGAGAACACTGCAATAGCAGAGTTTAACTTGATGGGAGTTCTTACTCTCGTTTGCCTATTGGTTTCCAAAGTTACTCTTCTCTAGGACTACAATTTTCCCTGCTGTTTAGAGCAGAAAGGCTTTTATTTCCTGAGGCATATACACGATTAACAAATTAAGACTTGTTTAAAAATCTCTCTTTAACCATTCCTCCCAAAGAGAAAAAACAGAACCAAAACCAACCAACAAACAAGAAAAATGATAACACGCCTCAAACCCCCGCACTACTCTGGCACGCACAGAACCACAAGAAAGGCCACAATTTACTTCAGTGTTTAGACACTCACTTAGCTAACTATGTAGAAAAAAAGCACAATCTTGGTGGCCTTCCTTCAAGGTATTACGATGCAATAAATGACACATTTAATAAAGAGTGAGGAATGCAGAATGGTGGCCATGAAGAAACTACTTGAATAGCACTCAGGAAAGAGTCTTAATTTTGGCTTTCCTGAACTTGTTTAAACGAACTTTTTCCCAACTAAGTACTAAATCACTGTTTAAAAAGGTTACTCTGTTACGGTACACACATCTGTTATTCCTCTTCTAGGAAGATGACTCTCAACTTCAACATATAGTCATTTATGGAAAGGGTTCTCAGCCCCACCTCCCCCTTCCAAGAAACTAGACGTGTGAAGACAGACATTTCTCTTTGAGAGGAAGGATAAGGCAGAGGTTAATTTCATCTGCATGAGCCGATGTAGGATAAGCTTTTGGAAATACTGTCAAGCCACATTCTTAATGCCTGGCAAAGTGACTCATTCAGAGTCATCACAGGAAAGGAAGTTGAATAGAATAAAAAACGGAACAGGATGGGAGCTTAAACAGGGGAAAGAAGCAAGGGAAAGGAAACTGGATTGTTTAAAGTGGCCTGAGGTTACAAGTTCTATAATGAGATTTATTTTTTTTTTAAAGATATATGTAAAATATATGTATGCACATGTTAAAAAAAAAAACCTACATATATACATACACATTTTTGTATAAATAAAAATGCATGTATGCATGCATGTATTTATAAAAACCAACTGCCTTCTGTTTGAAGAGAGACTTGCATTTGTGGATTGCTTTCCAAAGATGTCTGCTACTGAGGTATTTGTTCCAGTAGAAGTTGGTTTTAGAACAGTAGAGGAGATAAACGAGAATCCCCTCTAGAAACCCACAACTTTTTAATAATTATTCTCTTATTCTAGACAATATGGAATCCACAGGATATGAAGTTTTACACTCATGTAAAAGACCACCAGAATGCATCACACACAGTTACACCATTCCCCAAAGAACCTCTCTGCACAATAAACAAGACTTTTTTTCTACTTTTTCACAAAAAAATACAGCTTGTACTTTCTAATGCTGGCAATTCGGTGCAACATGAAAAAAAAATTCTCTTCTCCAAGTATTTTTACTGTGAAACTTTGTCTAATTAACTACCTACCACATCAATTTTGGCTAATTCAAACAGAAAACAATATGTAGACACTTTCAATAACTACGTTTACTTACAGCAGCCTACTGTAGAGCACCTCCTTGGATTCATCATCACTGAAAACACATTACTTGTGCAACTAGACTTTCCATTGACAAAAAGGATAATTTTTTAATATCATAAAAGCAATAGTCAATTGATTACCAGCTTTTAATGTTTCAAAATTGACACCGGTGGGCAAAGCTGCTCATTGTATAGTCCAAGACTAAGTACTGTGTCATTTTTCATCTTCAAAGGGATACACATAAAGATTAACATCCCTGTTAAATCATGGAACTAAAAGAAGAAACTTAAAAATTAAAAAGTCAAAAAAATTATCTTGGAAAAACATAATAGAAAAAAATCTTCTAAATTCCACATCTCATCTACCAAACAAATTTATCTTTGTTTGAAAAAATATTCCCTATTTAATCCCCAGAGTGACACCTGCTGGATTTCACTAACAGAAACAAATGGGCAGTATTCCCATTATACAGAACATTTCAGAATATTCATTGCAAAAAGAGGAGACTGTGCAACCTTTGATTAAAAGAGCACTTTTTTTTCTCCATTTATAGCAGTAAATAAACACATGGATGCAACCGTAGAGGGAAAAAATATGATGTCTAAAGCTCTTACTCATTTTTGCAATATATTTTTTTCAATTTCTATATAGGAAGGATTATAGAGCACAATACTGTGAGACAAACTATATTCATTTCTGATAACATTACTATGGAAAATACTTTTAAAGACTAAATCAATTCAGTTTTAGTATAACAAATACATTCTCAGTACACCTTTTGCTTTAATGAAATTCTATCAGCATTACCAGTATTAGAATAATACAAAATTTATTACAATTAATTTCCAAGATTTTACCACTGTAACAAGGAATAAAAAAATGTGGGGGGCAAACCTAAAAGGTAATACAGAGATTAATGCTTTATGCCCATACAAGCATTAGGGTTGTGCACTGTTCAAGTTCAGAACTATCAAAAAACATGTGGAAAAAAGTTTTTAGGAACTAAAACAATATTCTACCCCAACACAGCTGACAGTATACAAGGCAGATGCTTTGAACATAATAGTTTTGTTTTATTGTGTTTCAAATAAATCACTAATCACTATATTTCAATCCTTGCCCTCAGTATTATACAGGAAACCAGGCTGGTACAGGCTTCATTAAATGAAACTCTGTCACTAATTTTGTTCAGGATATTTTTTAAATAAGGCCTGCATGCTCCAGGCATCAATCCAGAAATACAACACAATTGTTGTAACTCAACAGAATTGTTTTATTTTCTAAAAGTCAATTAGTATCTTAATGGTCAGCTACAGCTTAATCGTGACCAAAACTGCTCAGAAAAGTCTTGGGTGACATCTGTGCTGTAACTAAAAGGTAACAGCTTCAGAGGCACATGCAAATTTACACTAGTTGAGAATCTGTTTTTGTTTCTTAAAGTGAGTACTTTGCTTCCTCTCATGGGAAGTCTCTTTTTAATGCATTACGTTCAGTTAAGTGCATCTCAGATGCATCTTTTCAAGGAAAAGCAACTCTAAATAAATCATTTCTGTTCTTTTGGACAGCATATATTGCAGCAATGATTGAAAGTGTTTGCACAGAACTAGGGCAGAAAAAGAAATACTTTGCTGGGAAAACGTAAACAGTATAAACAAGCTTGGGAGACTAAAGCAGATATGCAGGAGAGATAACTGTGAAAACAAAACTTTGAAAATGCAAAAGTTTAGCCTTTCAGTTTTGCCCAGATTCTAAAATAGGATGAAAAGAAAAAGTATTGCTAAAACAAATGCTCTAATGGAAAATAAATTAATAAGATGATCTTATATTGTACTGCACTGGCTGTGGAATTCTCCATTAAGTAAGCAATAGGCTAATTTCAGCTGCTCTTTGTGCAGGCATATTACATTGAAAACATCAGAATTGCCACTGTGAATACAAAAAAGAAAAAATAGAAGGGTTGTGAACACCCCTGGAAAGCTTTCTCCTTTTTCTTTTATATAAAGATATATAAAAAGAAGCAACATTCAAATGCCTTTAATTTAAAGTATTAACATTCATGAGTCATGGTTTTCTAAACAAAGGATGAGGTTGAGGACTAAGTTACTTTGAAAGTCTCTTTAAAAATGTACATGCTTTCCCTTTAGTTGATGCATCAGGAATACTGAAAGTCAGCGTGACACAGACTCGCGTATACTGTACATACGTACAAAAAAAAAATATAGATTATTTTATGTCTAATACATTGAGAGACATATACAAAGGCACTTCTAGTTTTATTTTACTGCTTAGAAGTAATTTGTTTGTCAACTCACATCTGTTTTGGCAATAGAAGCATTCCTTCCTTTCTTGACACCCTTGTGTCAAGGATATAGTTAACTCCAGAGCTCTGACAATTTGCTTCACCAAAGACTTAAAATATTTCCCAGTAATGGGACAATTACAGCAGCTTAGAGACTCTTTTCACTAAGTATAAAGCCTAACTGAGGAAACTACTACGTGTGGACCCAAATGACACGGCCACACATGCCTTTAGACCAGAGGTGACTGTAACACTGCAGTGATGCCGATACTGTGTGTATGCTCTGTAAGAATGACAGCTAGTCAGAAACACAATGGGATTTTGCTAGCAGATCAAGAACCCTGTAAGCACACTGGGAACAGATAGGACTGTTTTCCTAACTGTAGACTTAGATTTCTCATTGGAGAAATTCCTTTAAATGCTTTCACAAATAATTTATGCTATAATTGGTAGTTACTATAGAAGTGACTAGATATATAATTTTAAAATATCACCGTGTACATGTTGTTATTAAAAAAAATTGATAGCAATAGTTTCTTCCAAATGGCTGTGGACTGGTTTGAATTTTATCTATATGATTCTGTAGTCTTCTGCAGGCCCTGTCCTACCCAGCTCTTGCACATACTAGGAATGCTATTGGAAGCAGATGAATAACTGGAATGCACAGAATATAGAACTAAGTGATTATATTGGTGGCGAAGGAAATTTACTAGCGTGCTTTCTTCCCTTAGTTTTCTTCTTAGCTATAGCCTAGTCTTACTTCTGGACTGCAATACCAAGACAGCCCACAGAACAATATTGCATTACTCCTGGAGTAGGCCCCTTTATTTATCCAGGTAGGACATCAGTCATCAAGAATGATACAGGCAGATTTGTTACTTTTTCAATTCGAGCATTCAAAAATTATAAAGGTTGTCAAAACACGGCTGCAAACAGACCACAAAGCATAAGTGAGTGGATAGGTGATGTACATATAATTCCTTCAACAGAAAACTACCTACATTAGGAGTATCTTAGCAAGACTCCAGCTGATCAAGAATTCAGAGTACAATACATTTGAAAATGACAAGACATACATTACGCTGGTTTTGAACTCGCAGTGTATGTGATCTATCCAAGTACTTAGCTTTGGCCACTAAAAAGTGCAGCCACACTGTTTTACATCAGTATCCCACCACTGTCTTTGCTTAACCTGCAAATAATGTAGAATCTGTCATCCAACCTGCAAACACATAGAGGCCTGACACTTCCCATGTGGGCAGTCCCACCACAACCTAAAGCAGTTACTTGAGAAGAGAATAAAATAAGAATGTAACTAATTTAGCTGAAATCCTTCTGAAGACGGTTGTTCCTACTGCACTGATCATTAAAACAACATCAACACTTTTTATCTGAAGTGTCATTTTGTTTGATTTGGCATCACCGAGTGCTTTTTGTGCTGAAGATTTCCAAAGTCAGATAAAGACTTTGGGATCGCTCCTGTATCCAGTGAAGTCAATGAGTCAGTGAGAGGTTAAGCAGACTACAAAAGTAAATACTGTGCAAACACAGATCATTATTTTTAATTAAGAATTTCAGACAGTATTGCAGCATATGTACCTTGAAAGAAATCACATGGATTCAGAGCAGATCTTATTCATATTTATCCAGATCTAGTGTGTCTCCTCTCAATCCCTTGAAAGGACCTCAGATTGGACAACAGCTCTTAGGCTTTTAGCAGATCCCTGGTCTGAACGGGTGTAAACTGTTACATGTGCTATTACTGCAAATAAATTACATGATCTCCAGTGTGCACAGGATGACTGGAAAAACTCTGCATTGCCACAATTGTGAAAGCAGCAAAATCTCACCTCAAGGTATCTCACATAAGTTGATTAAGGTAGAGAGCAAGCAAAAAAAAAACTTAGTTATTTTTATTATTATTTCAATCTCAGCCCCTATAAAACATATGGATGACTGAACAAATCATTGTAGGTTAAAGCCAAATGTGACTTATTGACCATTTCTCAGCTACCCTTCAGAAACAAGATTCCCTGATTCTACAGAATGATGGCTTACACACTCCATCAAATGACTAGCTATAGCAATCCTAGTAGTGCAAGGGTAGTTGTACAAACAAGAGATGTCCCATCTGGTTTGGAAAGCTGGAGAAGTGGCAAGACTCTTAACTGTGCCTTCCATTACCATCTGAGACACAGAATCACCCACTTCCCATGTTCAATAGTTTCTCAAGGGAATGAAATAGTGGCCCATTATCTTCCAATATATCAGTTTGATGACTGGGGGGGAAAAAAAGCCTCAAAACAGTAATACCCCTGCAAGCTGGCAAGCTTCTCACTCAAGCTAACTTTTTCTCCAAACAAAACAGAAGCTTTATCTTTTTAGTTGTGTAATTACAAGACAAAATCTAATTATGAAATAACTCGAGTATGACCTCTTTCCGGTACAATAACGTCAGTAAAATTGAAGGAATATTTAGTAAGAAAATCGACACCACTTTATCACCTAATCCAGCCTCTCTTGAAAGAGCTCCAATTATACTGAATTAGTTTTAAGGACCCTTTTCAAACCCATGAGCCTCTAATTCTCTCCAGATGNGTTACATCACCCTGACCCCGCCCGCAGCCAGCCTGGAGTTACTTTTCTTTCTCAAATGACATGTCCCAGGGAAGCCGGGCTGTTCTGACATTGCTGGGCAGGAGCCGGGAGCTGCCCCAGCCCGGACAGATGCCATCTGCCCCGTGACAGCGCGGCTCCTGCCGGGAGGGCTCCTGCAGGAGGGCTCCTGTCGGGAGGGCTCCTGCCCGCACCTTGCCCCGGGCCGGCTCCGGCTCGCCCGCCCCAAGTAAACGCCCGCGCT